>JAQFZX010002383.1:0-19451 GCA_034682405.1 Hydroisotoma schaefferi | reverse complement strand
ATAGAATGAGTCTACTATAATTTGGCCACTATAACTTGAGCCACTATAACTTGGGTACTATAAGTAGCCTGGTACCCCTCAACAACCAGCCTCAGATTCGTGGATATAAGATGAATGCCGGAAACAACTGGTCTTTATTGTATTTTTCTGTAGTGCCAATGCCAGCAATACTTTGGATTTTTTTAAATCAGGAAAAATAACAAAAGTGAGGTACACAGACATACATTATGGAAATGTGGTACACGAAGTAGACTTTCCAAGCCTCTCATAGCGGTTCAGCTTTAGGCTGCCGTACAATCCTTCCTAAACTACTAATTGATAACGGGAATGTTTATGCCCACCTTCAACTACACATACATACATCATGGATGGGATGGCATCATTTGGTTTTGCTAGTGGTACGGATATAGAACAAACATAAAAGAAATGAAGTCAGGGGTGGAATCATTAAATAAAGCACAAGCACGAGCCCTTTGATTTCCTAGATAACCGAATTTCCGGACCAGGTGTCATCTTTTTATCACGACTTTTGACCGACGCACAATCCCTGTCATTTATTATTTTACCTTTAGCTATACAGACATGCATTGCATACACAAAGTTTTAGGATATCGGTATGGGAAATAAAACGATTATCCCTTCCTTTTAAATACTCAAGAGAGGGATGAGATAACAGTATCAGTTTGTGGAGGCATTTTTTGTTCTTATTTGATGAGGCTGTTATGATTTCGACTTTAAGTCCTAGGACCCTCAGTCTTCTTTTGAAAGTCAAACAATAAGAAGCAACAATTGTCTAGCAGGCGGAACCTTCCTATCTAAAGCTAAATTAATTTCAATAAAAAGACCACTACCCAAACCAAGCACCTTTGCTCATTCATCAAATAGTAAAAAGTTGTTTGATTAAAAGCTCTGGTCTGTCATTTTGAAAAGCAGGGATCTATTCAAACCACCGGTACAGGATCACCGGGAATAGTGACCGACTCGGGGTGCAAAATAAAAGTCTTAGCGATTCTGAAGAACTCGAAGAGCAGGATAGGAACGGGGTTGCTGGTGGTACTACTGAAGAGGAAGAAGAAGATGAAGAAAGTCTATCTAGATCTTCTTCTACGGAACGTCTCAATTTAATAAATCAACAGCATCATCTTCTCAATCATCAACTCTTACAGGAGCACCTTCATAGCAGCAGCAATAGTGACAAGCTTATCAATAACAACAATTCCATCAGTAATAATAATAACAACAATAGAGACTTCGACCCTTGCTCTGGAGGAAGCTTTCTCCTAGGTCAATTGTCCAGAGGGGAAGGGGGAGGAAACCGGGGTACCTTGAGCCCTTCCATTTCATCCAATCATTCAGGAAGTCAGAGGAAGTACCCTTGTGGACAGTGTGGACGCTCTTTAACGGATTTTGCTAGTTTACAGAGACACCTTAGGTAAATTTTCATAATAACTGAGAAGAACATTTTTCATAAAATTAAAAAATATATTTTCCCAGCCTTTTGAAATTTATATTTCTACAATTGTTTTGTATTTTATGGAATTTTTAGGGCCCAACATGCCAGTCCTCGTACTCATGCTTGTGGAGAATGTGGAAAGACTTTTGCAACTTCATCTGGGCTTAAACAACATGCTCATATTCATTCATCTGTGAAACCTTTTCAGTGTGAGGTGAGTAGTGATGAGGATTTTGATTTTATACTTTATAAGTCTCATATTGAACATTTCATGTGAAACGCATCCCATATAAAATGCGATATCTTATAGAAGTAAATATCGTGTATCTAGTTTTTACATACCAAACTACCTTATATAGCGGTCTAAATAGCTAGAGCAGTCTAAGAATGTCTAAATAAGAGATGAACATTTGTGATCATATTATGGTCTGCATATACTTTCTGAAAGCTTAAGTACCCAGCGGTAGGTAAAGTAGATTTGGATTAACCACGAGAATGAAATAGTTTGGTCAGAAGTGCCAATCTGTGAGTAAACTGGAACGGAGGATCAGTAATAATAAGTAGTTTTATATGATTCTTCTGTAGATAATAATATTAATGTTTAATACTCCTACTACTCTTGCTTATTGCCCAGTGGAAAGGGATTCATAGCAGGGAAAAGTAAGGTAAACAAGGATGATGAGACGACCTCTTGCCATTGATCACACGACAGGGGACTTTCATGACGGGCTTCCCATTCATTGTCATCATCATCATCATAAGAACTCCCTGTCATTGTTCAGTTCAGTCATTCTATTTTCTTGTTTTGTCGCTATATCCTCCGTCCGTCAGGATTTCTACCCAATTCCATTAGTATTATTATTTCTGGAAAGATTGTTTGTGATGAGGAACGGCAGTGTGTGGTTGGTATACTCTGAAGAATTTCCTTGGATTTTTATTCAGTAAGACTGAAGATTCTGGCACTTAGGTAGAGTCGAATAATATTTCTCTCCAACCAACAAAACTCCACAAGATCCTATTAGGGTTTCAGGGAGAGGCTTTCCATTCCATCGTTGCGTATGAATTGATATTGATGCATTATTGCAAACGAGTGTAGCTTTTGTTCTGAAATGTCTTTTGAGAAATGATTCCACTTCCTTTCTATGTCTTCTTTAGCTTTTGTCCTGCTTTATCAAGCTACAACTTAATTTTAGTGTCAACCAGTTGCCGATCGATACCTTTATGGGTTTGATGCAGTTGTAATACCAGTTGCAGATAAGCAAATGATATAGCTCATACCAGCTTCCTCATCATATAATATTAGTTGGATACTTATGGTAATCTTGTCTTCGGGTCAAAAATGAATATGATGAATAGGAGATAGCTTAGGAAATTACTTCTGTCAATCAAGATGCAGTGTAATCTTCACCTTGTAGATGGCTTTTGTTAACCGTGATAAATTGGATTTTATTTTGTTCAAGGGAAAAGGTTAGGAATGATGGTATGAATGAACAAGTATAGATGTTTAACATCAAGTTGTCATCAAGTATTAAAAAAAGAGTTATATTCGTTTGACCCTCAATCTGTACTCGTCCCTCACGAAAGGTGGAATATGAGCATATTATTAAATTTGGCTGGACACATTTGGCTAGTATTGAAGCACTAAAGGTTGAAGTTTAAATTAATTTATGCTTATGATAATGACTTACTTTTTAATATTGTTAGGTTTGTCTCAAGAGCTATACCCAGTTTTCCAATCTTTGCCGTCACAAGCGAATGCATGCTGGATGCAGAGCCCAATCCCGATGTGATAAATGTGCAGCTCCATTTGCTTCAAGTGCAGCGTTGGCAAAACACAAGCGTTTCTGTGACGCTGCCTCTTCAGTAGCAGGAAAAAATCATCACCAGTCCCTTACCAGATCCCTTAGTCACTTTCAATTCCAACAACTACAACACCAACCACCTCCCGGAGCTGATAGTTCAAAGTCCGGACAGAAGCTCCGAGAAATCCGAGACCTGGAAAGGGATCAAGAAAAGAGCGATAGAGTTCTTCGTGAGCGAGATCGAGATCGAGAAAACTCTGTAGGATTGTCCAACCCGGTCGAAAAGAACTCGATTTCCAAATCAACCAAAGGTAGCAATCCAAACCCAATGGAAGCCCTTCGACTCGACTTGAGTGGACTTGGAGCTAGTAATCTCTCACCTAAGAATCTCCCTCATTTAATTACAAACCGTAGAAACCTGCATTTGCCCCCACATTATCATCTCGGTAACCACGTTGGAAGACCTAGGCGTACAACAACCCCACCTTCAAGCAGTAACTCTGCCCACTCATCACCGAGTATATCAAGCTCGAAGGACGATATGCACAAGATAGCTAGAATGAGAAACCGAAGTCCACCATCAGAAATGATGATAAACCCAAAACCTTTAGGTGCTGCATTCCCCCCGCTAATGTTTCCTCCATCTCTACCCTTATACAATCCTTTCGCAGCGTTGCCCCTGTGTCCTCAGCTATTCGCAGCCGTGAATAATGCAAATAATCGCCACAATCAGATGAACTCTAATGGCGAGTCAAAAGTTCATCTGAGCCCAGGTCGAAATAACAACCTAAGAAATGGACGGCATTCCCCCTCAATTTCTCGAAGTCCATCACCAATCCGACTCCAAAGAAGATCATCGGATAAACTGCAACACTCAAGTCAGGATACAGAGGAGGATGAGGGCTCCGAAATGAAAAGGGATGGTCCCCTTGACCTCAGCGTTCAGAAAAGTACGGATGATGAACATTCCGAAGAGCCAGCGCCAGTCCCACTTGTAGAAGAAAAGTCGGCCAAACGCAAGAGAGCTGAAGAGATAACCAAAGAGTCTAAGAGAATATCTCGATCTCCCACTCCAATCAGACATCGTGAGAGTCCCGTAGTAAATAACAACAATAACCACACTAGCATGAAGGACTTTCTCCAAGAGACGCTCATTACGCCTGTAGATCAAAGTGCTAGAAAGGAGGGTGAGAGAAGATCTTCCGAAAGACGTCACGAAAGTGGAGGAAGAGAGGCTCGTTCTATTTCGAGTCCTCTGCAACAACTCCATCATCCCCACCCCCTTTTTCAAAATCATTCGGTGAGAAATAATGGAACCGGGGGGAATGGTCTCAGTCAGTTGGAAATGAATGAAAAGAAATCGTCAGCATTTTCTCAAATAATTGCCCCCAGACCGTTACATCCATTCCCAAGGTTTTCTCACCCTCCTGCACACTTCCCTGCCCTACCTCCTGGGTTTCATCCCAATCCATTTAACCCATTTTTTCATAATAGTCTCTCTCCAAGAAATGATCTCAGCAATAACCTCTCAGCTCCTAGTCCAGTGTGGCAGGGTAAAGTTGGTAGCAGGTGAGAAAGATGAAACTTTACAATAATGATCATATCATTTTATTAGATTTTAGGTTTTATTCACGAAAAACGTTTCCGATATTACTACTAATTTTACTATAATTTAACAAAACTAATTATCATTCTTTTTCCATGTATTAATTAGCAGATACACGTGCAAGTTTTGTGGGAAGGTTTTTCCAAGATCGGCCAATTTGACCCGACATCTCCGAACTCATACTGGGGAACAACCCTATAAATGCAACTTTTGTGAGCGTTCATTCTCCATCTCATCCAATCTCCAGCGTCACGTCCGAAACATTCATCACAAAGTGAGTTAGCTAGACCCTTTCAAACTAGCATGTCCTTTGATCTCAGATCTCTAAAGGATAATTCCAATCGCCACTCATAGTGATGATGATTGTGATAATAGGAGAAACCGTTTCGCTGCCCATTGTGCGACAGAGCTTTTGGCCAACAAACCAACCTTGACAGACATCTACGCAAACACGAGAGTGGGGACAGTCTTGACCATGACTCTTCCTCGCCTTCCCCTTCACCCCCTGCCAAAATCTTGATCGAATCTTTTAACTAAACATCATTTCGTTGTTGTTCCTTCATTCCTCGTTGGTTGCACTCTTCTCTTTGTTGGCGAATCCTTTACTTTCTCGAAGGAATCCCATCATACATAATCACTTTTCACTCAATTCTCTGAAATTGAACAGCTTTCAAACAAACTCTAAATGCAATGATATTAGGAGAATTAGTGTTTAGCTGTTTTAAATATAAAGTGATTTTTAAATTAAAGAAATACATTGTATGTAACCGTACCCTAGTCTCACTTTTCTAAGGATGATTTAACAGAATATGAACGGAATGTAATGCACAAAGACAAACATGTTTCATTTTTAATTAACTAATATAAAAATACTTAAATCGCTTTACTGTAATTAATATTAGGAAATTAAGTGTTTAAGGTGCACATTTCCTCTTAAATAAAATAAAATCTTTAAATAAATTGCTAATTAATCTTGATCATCTTCAGTGTTTTTGAAGTTTTCAGTCAGCAGTTTAAGTGAGATTTCCTGTTTTAATGTGATCTGTGAAATAACCAGACATTTTGTGTGCGTGAAATGTTCAATAAAGTAGTCTTTTATGCTTCTAGCTTCTAGCAGGTGTTATATATGTCATTGAGGCTATTAGTTAATAAATGTAATTAATATTCCAGTGTATTTCTAAATATTTTAGCGATAAAAATTAGTATTGTTGATAACAGTTGCCAGTAGCTGTTAGTAATAAGACTCTCATTTGTTAATTAACGTAATTTGCACATGAAATTTGGCTACATTTATTGTACTCAGCAACATGATATACTTTAATGCATACCTAGTTAATTTAAGAATGTTTTAAATGCTATTTTATTTTTCATTCCGATTGATCAGTGATCAGTTCACTTGAAATAAAACCCATGTTAAAATCAAACGTATTTACTGCATCTGAAATCAAAACTACTAAAGCATGTACTTGCGCTTCTGTTCTAAAGCATATACAGTTCCCATTGTATTATTATTGATACTTAACTATGAACAATGAAATGAAATTTATAGGTTTATACTTAATACCAACGAAGTAACAAATATAAATTCTCGGAATAATCGTTTCTCTTGGTTGTTTGTTGATATAAACATGAAAGAAATCGCAAATGCTGTCGTTTCCTTATGCTTAACCATTCAGCCAATACTTTTAAATGCTAGAGTACTCTAGCATTGGATTAGCTGTAGCGATACCCAGTTGACGTGGCTCCCCTTATTTTCCATTACATCTTACGGACATCCAATAATATATTTATAAATCATTCCAATTTGCAATGGCTGAACTACAAAAGGAAAATATGGAGAAAGGTTATGACTCGGAGGGGCATCGCGACAAGTCTTCGCTGTGGATAACTGCACTATTGGTAATCGCTAACTTACTGATGCTAGCAGCCTTCTTTCTGACCGTGATCAGTTCTAATCGTGGTAAAACAAAGTTTTTTCTTCCTGAAAAAAACTTAATATCCTCATTTAAATTAAACAAAGAACTTAATATTAATTGTGATTATTATTGTCATAACGGAAATTCTCAGTGCTAGAAATTAAAGTGCAGCCTAGAGGATGCAAGGAGTCAGGAAAACATTTGCATGAAGGGCATCATTCGGGATCTGATATTAGTACACTACATATTGTTCCTCCAAAGCAAGAATATGATGACATTTCTCCCTTTCCAGGCAAGGAAGAACCGGACCCAGCATTGGGTCCATTAGCCTTACAACTGAAAGAGATTCGTGGCCTGGCCATGACCATGAGGCATCCCATTCAAATTTTTAATAGCCTCGAAATTAAGTGTATATGTTGTATAAGTTGTTTGCTGAGGCAGTTATGATAATTTAGATATATTTCAGCTCATCTGAGTCTGAGGCAGACAAACAACAAGATAATGAACAAACTGTCGAGATGACCAATCGTCCTAGTCCATATCAGTTGCCTGAAAACTTTCCCTATTACTTTATAAAGACTTGGAATACAGAAGTAAATGACAACGATGACAACCCTCTTGAAACTGCTTTTGAGGAGCTTCTTGAACCATATTTTGTTCCAGGAATAGGAGGTTACAAAGATATTCAGGCTTTCATAAGTAAAAATGTCGGACAGGAGCAGCAATCAGAGGCTGATGTGGAAAACGAAGAAAGTGACAAGGGAAAGGATGAGCAGATTGAATCTACTGTTGAGAAGTTGTTGGACGATTCGATTCTCATGCAAAAGTTGCAGCAACAATTCTTCAATCGCGAGCCGTGAATGTAGAGTTTCAAGCTGAACTTAAAACTACCCCAATTAATGCAATGGTAGTAGGAAATAAATCAAGGTTTAAACATGAAACCATCGTGTATTCAAATTCTATGCAGTGACTTTCATCGGTATCAAAATGTTGATTAAATTCATAAAGCTTAAAAAATGACTACTGGTTTTAACAAACGATTACATTTATTTCAATAATTCTCGCCTGAATAATACTTACAAAGTCAATCTCACAATGTTAATCATACAACGTTCAACCAAATAATCAGATATGCAGACGGTATTAAAGTACGCAGTATAATAGTACAAATTATGCATAAAACATACAAGTAATTATTAAGTCAATTGAAAACTTTCGACTGCTCTGATCCTAATGTTTTAGTTCATTCAATCAATCCGGTTCAACACTTTATTGAAGAATCATAGCTGTCAGGAATTTATGGCATCATCTTTGAGTAAAGTAAAGTTTTATATTATTTAAGACTAAGAGTATGCAGATAGCTGATTCCATTGCACACGTGCGTAATAAGTTAAACGGTTAAATTAGTGACTTGGATCAGCTAGGAAATTAAAACGCAGGTGGCTCACAAATTAATAACGCATCGATCATACATATGGGCACATTTTGGAAGGACGTTTCTATGTTTACAACATGGCAGTGTTACTTGATGGAGTTCCGGTTACGGTCCCAAGTTAAGGACATTTGTGAATATACAAATACTGTGTCGTCAACCTATTCTTAGTGTTACAGTAATTACAATATATTCCTACACTTTATTTGAGACTTAGTGTTAAGTACAGCTTACTTCTACCTTTTAAGAAATTTTAATCAGTAAATTGAAGGCAGTATCTAAAGCACTAGAGTAAATTAGCGAACTACGGACTTTTTGTTTGGGGCTCAGCTTTGTTAAGGTTAACCACTGAGTAAAACTTTAGACAGCAAGCCGGTGGAAATTTCTACACAGAATGACTATCAACACTTAACATTGATCATTAAAACCTTACAGCGAACATTACTGCTCAATTAATAGTTATGGTAGGTATTCAGCGAGGTATTACAAAATTTCTTTAGGAAGAACGTCGAAAGTCTTCCGTTATCTTTTAATATGGCAAACGTAAATCTCAAGTTAATTTATTGATAGTGGTATTCTACCCTGCATTATTTTCCTGAGTACATAGGATTCTTAAATGTTGATGTGGCTTGCTTATAAATGGGATTTTCCCCCTGTAAAATAACCCGTGTTAAATGTATGTTAAGTTATGTTTATAATCAAGTGTTTTAAAGGTAGTAAGTAAAATGACGACTTGACTTACCGCATCCCATTTGGCACTCATCCGTTCTTTTTCAAACCTTGCATATTCAGCCCTGTCATGAATATGCGTTAGCAATTTCCACAAGAGCAAGAACAAGAGACCGACAAACACAATGGCACCAACGACACCGGAAATGATCCAAAATATAGGAGGCTCAGGAGGGCAGTCTTTGGTACGTTGGGCTCTAATGTAAAGTTTTCCCTGGGGGTTGTAGCCATAAACGAAGTAAAATCTGCAACCATCAGTCTGATCTGTGAAAGCGCAGTATTTTTCGTCACTTTCTTCGTCACTGTTTGCCACATCAACTTGTTCAGGAATAGGATATTGTGCACATTTCTCTTCACAAGTATCTTCATCAGCAAACTCTCCTGTTTTATGAACTCGACACTGGACACAATCCTGCAGTTCTTCACAGCGTCCCGGACATGTCTGTACGTTTAAATCATAAACATACATTACATTTGCATTTTACTCATATTCTGTTTTTTTCTACATTCCATTAAAGGATTTTTATGTTGATTTACAACTTACGGGACACTTTTCACAGAATCGACCATAATATCTTGCTACAGTAGTGTTGCAAGCACATTTTCCACAGACACAGTCCCCATGACCGTTACAGACTTCTTCTCGGCCGGGTTCAATGCAAGTTTTCTGGAATAGAAAGTTTTAAAAGTTTCAAAAAAGACATACTGATGTCCTATATAATAGTTATGAATTATACGCTTTACAATTTCCGTAGCGCACTGACAAGCGTCACCGCTCCAATTTGGACCGCACACACATTTTCCGCAATCACATCGTCCGTTACCGGAACACAAGAGCTCGTTATTTCTTTCACAATTAAAGTTGTCACATTCACAATATTGCCCATCGATTTTCTAAAAACCAATAATTTATCACAATATGTATGATTTTTCATGCTTAAAAAACATTAAATTTCTATCATAATATAACATTACCTCATTGAGATTGTCTCTCTCAGAGCACTCGCATTGTCCGCAGACACAAGTCCCACGTCCAGAGCAGATTGTATCAGTGGTGTTATCTTGTCTGCATCCACTATCATCGTCAATACGAGCCCCACCTTGAGCGTCACATTCACACCTTCTTCCAAAGTGGATGTCGTCACATTCACAGACTCCACATTTGGCAGTTCCTTGTCCCCCACACTCCGGAGACTTTGGCTGATGACCCTGAAAATTAAACATAAAATACATTTGAAACTCAATCTTATTTGTTTGAATTGCATAATTTTGTAACAAGGCTGCTTCTTAATTTAATTACTGGATTTCCGGGAACTTCACACGGGCATTCACACAACATTTCCAAGTCGACTGTTAAGCTTTCATTAAGACCAACTCGGTAAATTTGGAACCGTTGTCTCCAGTCATTACGATTTTTTGGACATTCCGTGACTTCAATTTTTACTGTGAAACTGTACAGAAATATTTAATATAATGTAACTGGAATGAATCAAAGTGCAAAGCTGCACTACATCATATAAGAAACTCGCAGAAGCTTACTTGACTTTATCCCCAACTCTCAATCCACTGCACTTGTTAGTTTCAATCAACGTAAGAGGATCGGCACAGTTCGAAAAGTAAGAAACTTTAATGGCTCCCGATGCCGTGTCTTTCAGTTCAACAGATGAGGTTATTTTCTGAAAAGATTTAAAAAAAATTAAATAATCTAGGTCCAAGTCTCTTTCTCTTAAATTGTGTACCCAATCTCGAGTTTCCTGACCTGATATTGGTCTTTTACCAACTCGACCACATTTGTAGAGTCTGCTGCAAGAACACCGCAACTAGAACCCTCAACTTGTTGACTCAGGCTTTCGTAAATTCTTATTTGCTCCGAGGTCACGGCAAAAATTAGGTTAATGGACTTCTCTTTCACTTTCGAATTTACTTGAGCCACGGAAGGATAATCCTGCAGAGTGGAATGAGTATATTCTCCCTTGGAATCTAAGTGGCATATCCCGTCGTTAGGTTTGACGATACCTCCAAGCTGGATGCAAATGTTTTTGATTTATTACATAAATACTGAATTATTGAACTGCTCGAACACAATTAAAAGAAATGAACATGTAATTTTAGCAATTAACCTTTCCATCTCCAGCATAGTGAAAGGATGCATCTGTAGAGAATATCATTAAGCGTCTTGCTTGCTGTCGCCAACCTGTGTAAAGTATTGGACCGTTATGCTCAACGCTCGCTATTAAAAACTGAACATGCTAAACACTCATTTGACTAGAATCAGGTTTTGAAACACAAAATTACCAATTTGGTCGCAAACTATGCCTTGCATAATGGCATCAAATCCACCTTCAGGCGCATCCAGATTTCCAGAAACCCTGGCATTTTTTACTTCTCCCTGTTTCACGCATTGTACAATTATTTACGGTAAATTATTATTCTAACAAGGTTTTATGGCCAATCAAAGTCATACAGATGAAATATAAAATAAAATTAAGGATGGTAAGAGAATTACTTAATTAGATTTGCTTGGGTTCAATCATATTACGAAGCAATTAAAATGAATTTAAAGCTAAACTAATGAAAATTGATGTTTTGTCAGTCTGTAGTTACTAAGCTAATTAAGGTTAAGTTTAATATATGATAAAAACGGTAAAGTTTGTAAAGCTGGTCAACTGGTCAGACCTAGCATGTCCCCGTGTTTGGAATAACTAAAGAAGGTTACATATATCCAAAATTACTTAGTGCCTAATCACCTTGTTAAGTTAATTACTGGTAATAAAATCAAATGCATTAATTTTTGTAACATTCTACTGTCTAATTCTGATCGTATGGACAGGTTAAGATGACGAACGTCATGGGTAAGGGTAAAGGCAGGAAGGTATTATAAATACGCGAATGTCATTTTAGTTCTAACGATTTTGTGGGAAGAGGGGTGTTGGAAAATAGGGAAAACATTAAACGTTTGGAAACACATTATAAAAATGCAAAAAGCTTTGGTGCAAAAGTATACAGGAAGCATGAAGCAAGACAGACACAGAATGTAACATGTAAAAGCATATCCAAGCAGAAGTTTTGTTTTCATTCAAAAGAATGGAATTAATAATAATTATAATACTCTTTCACACAACGATGAATATGGGACTAGATTATTATTTGTAAGTGGTCAAAATGAGAGATTAAGGTCAGCAGATAAGGGCAAAGACGATCCTATCAAGTGATGCAAACTTACGGCGAATTGTGAAGTGTCTCGGCTCAAAGACATGACGTTCTGAAAACCATACGGAGCTTCACAACCTGGACACGGCTGCAGCAGACTTTGTGAAAATGTTATTAAAATTATTTAATGTGTATCATAAAAGACTTAAAAAATACATTTGTAAGGATTTGAGTTAATGAAAGGGCTTTTTGATTACGAACATCAACAAAACTTCGGAGCCATGTCATTGCATACAATTTCAGACCTATTATTATTGTCATCCTCATAATAATTCTAAAGTGTTTGCCCAAAAAAATCACGAAGGTAGTATACAATTCAGTGCAAAAATTGTCAGGAGTAATAATGCTTTCAATGCAAAAATGCACGCCTCTGACTGTAAAACTATAAAGATAAACATGAAAACAAAACCAACACCATTGCCAAAAATAGACGATTCTAATGGCTTGAGCGACAAAATGATCAAAATGGTTTACAAAACATCGGAAAATTGCTTTTCAGCCCCCACCAATCACCCGCAACGAACCATATACACAAAATATGTGCACATTTTGAAGAGTTTCTCGAGGATGAGGGAAAAGGGTACAAAAAGTGCAATCTACTAATAACGATAACAAAAGGATTACAGTTTGGTGCAGATCTCTACAAAATGAATGAGCAACCCCGAACGACCGAACCAAAAATCAAAAAGCGGCTGTACGACTGCAAAATAATTTTTGAAAATTACAAAATTACATAAATTATTACTATTACAAAGGAGGATAAGTAAGATAACGGGAGCACGGCATAAAACTTGCCAGCTGTCCATTACGATACAAAAAGGTGCTTAAAAAGGAAGTTAGGACAAAAAATATACAGGCCTTTGAAGAGATTATCATGGATGGTGTCAAAAATGTATTTCATCCAATGTCAAAAAGTCTCTTTCCTCATGTCAAAACTGTGTAACCTTCCCAAAAAGGGTATAAGTAGAGTTCATAAAAAATCTATCCATCCTTTTAAAATTCTTTGAGTCGTAACGACTTCTTATGGCTTTGGACATTATTAAACCCAAGAATCTTGGTTCTTGTACGTCAAGAAAAAAAACAGTAAAATAATGCAACTCGAAAACTTACACCGAACTGGTTCGTATTGGTTGTCAAGTTAAGATGGTTGCGGAAACCGTAGGCAGGGACGCAACTATCACATGGCTCTGAAATCCTAAGCCCCTTCAACTTATTTTTTAAACGCTCTCATCATCCGAAGCATTACAAACTAGTGTGTTATCTGTATTTAAATTTTACTTAAAGCATGATAAAGTCAAACGAAAATTACTTTTTCTCCACTGTGGACACGAATGGCATTACCACCTTGTCGACAAAGGATCCAAATCCTAACCGGAAATTGGATGTCAGGTTTTGCATAGTTTCGGCCAAAGTGTTGCCCAAGTACGATAGTTTGTCCTAAAATTAGAAGGAAACTTCGTAAGTTTCAATAGTCTCATAATAAAGCCGTACACAGTCAAACGGTTACATACGAGTCTACTATATCGTATAGTAAGATGACTGGATAATATGACTAATTAAATGGTGTGTAATTAACACTACCTTATCATCTTCCATAGATTTCGAAAGATCCATCAAATAATACAAATCAACTGGATAATCTTCTGCCTGAGAATACTGCATTTTTAGGTCAAAGGATTGCCTAACCCTTAATTTAAGTCCAACATGCTGAGGTCTAATTTGAACAGCTTCTTTGTACTCGTTTCCTTTCGAAATTTCTTCATCGCTGGTGAATAAAAATTAATAAATATTTCATCCAGTTCCTCATTTTATGAAGTAATAAGATATATATAAGTTTAAGTTTACAGCTATAAAGTATAGAATGTATTACACATGAAGCTGATATTCATGATTAGGATTTATTAAGAATTCAGCCTGGCATCTGGACTCGATAGGTAGATTAAGGTGTCTGGTTGCAGTGTTGCATCTAGGATAAGGACTTCGTTCAGATCGCTCGTATCTCTGTCAAATTGAAATGTAAACATTTTCCCATGAAAGTAAGTCCACAGATAAGACTTTATTGTACACATGCAGTGTTTCATGTAAATAAATTCAATTACTTATATCCCTAAACTTGAACTTACGGGCTGAGCACACCAAACGCAATCAGGACTACGTATGCATTCTCCACAGGTTTTTTTCGATGTACAAGACGTATTTGAACTTTGACCTAGGGTGAAATCCACTAGCAGTAAAACTAATGTTGTACAGGTTATCACTTTAACCATATTTTGACCCTTCATCTTCCTAATTACTTTTACAGAGATCTGGTTATTTCAGGGGTTAAAAAGTTACCCGGAACTTCCACCGGATTAAAACCCTTCAGAAAAGTCACAGACGGTCTACTTGGACTATATTCCACTTGATGTTTTAACTGTGTGGGATGTCTGCATCCACCTTTAACTTGGCTGTAGCTTAGTACTTTTTTAATGCTCTTCTCTCTATATTCTGGTAGTTACTCAAGCTAGTTAGTAAAAGTGGTTTCATATGCAACACACTTATTGTAAGGACTCGCTAACAATTGAAGCTTTAACTCTTGACTATAGTAGAGGAAGAGGTAGTGAAATTGGTTGTACTTCTAGCCTTCTTCGCCTGGTTAACAAGCTACATTTTAATCATGTCCACTAATTAATTTTACCCGTGATAGTTCACTATATGTTCTTGACTTTCACCCCGCTCAGAATCTCTAGACTTTCTAGGATAAATTGGAGTTTCCCCTTAGAAAATGGATCATAGAGGTTTTTGTTTTTACAACCTACTAATAGTAATACTACTAATAACTGTGCCAAAATCGTAATATACACAGAGTGACATTAATTCAGACAAGTCTAGTATAGTTTAGCATAGGAATATGTTTCCTGTGGTTTTAGTCAAGAGTTCATTCAGTTGTAAGAGATGACTAGTTTTCCAATGCGTGGGCATCGAGTCAAAAAATATCCTTACAGGAAACAACCTCCTACATCTCCAAGTCGCCTATCATGATTGCCAATAAAATCAAATGACTAATGCGGATTCATCTATACACTGCTGTCTTCTCTCTTTCTATCCAATACTACTTCCACTTTATACCTACTATAATAACGGTCGCTATTTTACTAATGGGTTAAAATCGTCCCGAGAAATGAAAATTCACGGTTTAAGCTGCCACAAAATGATATTTGCACCCAGAAGTACGGTTGTTACACGTAACTACTGTTTCCGTAGTGGAAGACACAAGTCACCTTATAGCGAGTAGCACTTTGCCAATGAATGAAAAAAAGAGTGACACTTTTCAGTTACTGAGTCAGTTTTTAGTCAGTGTTTATTCTCTCTTTTGAGTCGAGAAAACAAAATGTAGCAGATGAATGAAACAATCTAAAGTAAACTGTACATATATCGTAGTTATCGTAGTCGAGATTCATCCAAGAAGATGTCCAATTATGGAATGATGGTCCATTTCAGGAAGGTGCGTGCAGGTTGGAGTAAAAAACGGTGGAAGATTATAACATGGAAGTTCCTCTAGAACTGGACACTACTGAATGACTGGGTATGATGTAGCAATCGAAATTCTCTATAATTATAGGAGATTAGGTGTACACTTTGGATATAAAACTGTCTAATAATCTACCTCGAGACCGCACCTACGCCCACTCTTTTAGCTTTTTATGAGCTCCTCGTCAACGAATTTTTTAGCATTGCATTACAACATCACAGCATCAACATCTCTGACTTACAAACAAGCTAGAACAATAGATGGTGAGTTCATCTATAAATTTTACGCGTAGGCATTGTTTTATGTTAAGAACATATTAAACATCCCAATGCTATTAGATGGAACTTTAGCTAGTAATATGGGCCTATTAGAAATGTAAATACAACTGCAGGGACTAATGATGCACACCTGGTTATTTTCGGTCAAAGATCTCCGTACATGTACTCACTATTATTTGTAAAAATACATGCAGTAAGAGATACTATGCCTTGTTGGGAAGAATTTTGATGTTAACTTACTACAAATATTATAATAGTATGTGACATGTGATTAAATCGAAGAATGAACCTTTTTGGATTCCAGAGATAGCTACGGCTGTTTGTTTTGTTGTTAAAAATGCATGTATCTCTACGGCTAAAGTGCATCGATACTTCACTTAAGGATTGTTTCCAGCACTGAATAAATGGAAATCCTAATGTCTACAGGCTTTGGGCTGGGCTTTCAAAGTTTGTTTAGCAAGAAAGCTTTTGGTTTTCAGATAGGCTATTCTTGAGGGGGTTTCGGGTTGCTTACAACATTTACTAGCTACGAAAATGTTCATCATCTGTACTAAGAGGAAGTTAGAGTCGTTTACTGACGGATGAAAGTTATAGAGGGGAATGGGGATGAAATGGAGATGAATATAGCAAATCTCAGTAAAGTGTATGGAAAAGCATTTAGAAATCGGATGTAAGGCTTTTATATTCCATCATGTAAAGCAAGTAAAGGGATGGATGGGGAAACGGATGGTAACTCATGTTCAACTACTCACAAGTTCCACAATCTTTGAGACATTGGATCGAATCCTATTCACACCACCCTTTAGAAGTTTGACTTCACGAACGGTTTATAACTGGTTGGAGGCTTATATGTAGCATGCAAGCCGATAGCTATTTAAATCAGTGGTATGACTATATAACTTTAAATGGGTTCATCAGCTTTTTCACACAATAACTACACTCCGCGATATACTAACTAACTCCTGCCATGGATTTGGGTTTAAGGGTTTAGCTGGATTTCTATTTAATCTGAGCAAACTATAAATTTGAAGGGGAAAAAAGTTCTCTTGCGCTACAGTTAATAGCATAAACCTTGGACTGAGGATGGATTTTACTATTATCGAGTAACTGAGAATCTAACGCATGGATAGCGAGGGTGGTTGGTTACCAGTAGTTATGTTGCGTTTGCTTTGCATCCGAAGTAAAGTTGAATCCGTATGGATGTAAACGAGATTGTGTACTCGAAAGAAGGCAGATCCTCTTGAGGTTAAAACATCAAAGTACTGCATGGAAGCTTTTTAACATTGACATAAGAAGATGGAGTACGAGAAGGAAGTTAATGAATAACCTGGATGCTGAGAAATAATGAAGCAAAAAGCGATAACCATTTCTTGGGTTAAAGTTAGGATTCTGCTAGAATTATCCGTCGAGGTTTTACCTAGAGGATAAAACTCTCTACATTACTCTTTGCTTATGGGCTCGTCTTTAAAAGTGTACACCCTTTGTATGCTTTTAAATTTAAATAAATACCCTGATCTTTTAGGAAATTACTTTGGAATAAATTTGAAAGATTTTAATTTGCCTATTTGTGTTCATTTTAAAACAAAGAGCGTCTGGTTGAAAATCTACTGCACGCTTGTAATCTGTTGGAATAATTCACAATTTCAAATCTGTATGAATCCAAAGCGTGAACAGCAGTAATCCAACATCAACTGAAGTATGGAAATAAAAATTAACTTCCTAAATTCTACCCTCCTTCTGTCACTTTTTATTTTATGAATACGGGTTAGCTTAATCGTAAGCTTGGAATAAATGACAATAAAAATAGGCTTTCAGATATGAACGTAAGCAGAACCAAAATCTTTTAAGTGAAACATTTATATTTCTTGCCGGATATAAAGAAACAAGTGGGTTATATTAAAATTGGTTTATTTTATTAATATTTGTACAAGAGCCAGGCTGCTACTAAAATTTACTTCAGATAGGTTCAGCTGGTATAGAAATACTTTCCATAAACAATTCATCGTTATCACGGTACAGTTGGGGATTGCTTAAGAAAGCTGATGTTGGACTATTAAAGGTATTACATAGGCCGCAAGGAAGTCGAGCGATATTATTTTTACAAAAATAGCAAAAAATTGCAATGCTTGATAGGGATGCTAGAAAGAGGTTTATAAATATTTTTGAGATCAGAAAAGGTTCATCTGCATCAAACACAGAGGAATCTACGTCTTCCTTTCCCAATACAATAGACCGAGGAAAAGGATTTGCAAATTGCCTACTATCGCACAGTTTGGATCTTTTTACAACAATGTATAAGTCACTGTTCTGAATTTCACTCTTAGCATTCATACGATGAGCAGATACACCTTTCTGACTCTGGATGCTGGATTTGGATACTGTTCCACCAATCTTAAAAATGAATCGGCACACTTCTTTTTCAGAGGAGTGTGACGAATCCTCAAGAAAGCTGCAGTATTTTTCATCTATAAAAATAAAATGTAAAACGAATTTGATCTAATGTCAATCAACGCAATTGACAGCATTAAAGTATTCAATCAGAGTTTTAATTTAAAACTCACTGTTGCCAATGACCAATATGTCTACCACAGTTGGCGAAGGGTAGTGACTGCAGAAAAAATTGCAGTCATCATCTTCAACAAGGGGTCCGGTATGAAAAACATGACATTGGATGCAAGATTTTAAGTTCTCGCATGTCGGCTAAGAATTAAGCAATTTTAGGTAAAGTATCATGATCATAGTATAAGTAAAAGCTCGCTTGTATTTCTTACGCCAACTTGATGTCTACTACCGTCCTGCTTCAGTGGATTACCATAAGCTGTTGCTAAACGGTTTCCAAAAAATAAATACTGGAGGTGTAGCAACGACAGGATTGCTTGAAGCAAAAGATGATAAGAGCTATGACAAATCATGCTGATTTTATGATTCTTTTATCAAAATAGTGACACAAAAGTTATTTGATAAAGTTGTTTGGAACAACTTTTTCTATACTAAATTCTACTACAAATGAAAAATGGTAAACGAAAAGTCGGTACAATAAACGTAAAGTATGTATAGGCTTCATATGCATTAACGTTTCTCCATCCCATTCCATCCATGCAAAATTTGGCACACTTCCACAATTTCTGCATACGGTGGACAACTGAAGTCATCCTTTACTTCCGGATTTGCTTCAAACTACGATTTGACATATGACTCTTTGACTACTGTATCCAGTCAGAAATAAATAAATAAAAGCAACTTTGGATTGGATGTATTTCTTTCTGAAGCTACAGTGCAAAATGTATTGGATGCCCCTGGACCGTGTGGTTGCACAAAGTAAAGAAGCATAAAATATTTCTCATCAGACACAATTAATTTATAATAACTATGCTCTTATCAGTTATAATATAGCTTCCTTTTTATTGCAATTAATTCAAAAAAACATCATATTCCATACTGTCAGTCTGGTGACAAGACCCAGTTCACTGGTCCCTAGAACCAATAAATAGGTCCCTGAAGGAACCAATAAACT
>JAQFZX010002382.1:0-19452 GCA_034682405.1 Hydroisotoma schaefferi | reverse complement strand
TTGAGATGAATATGACTTTATCACATATTATAATATCATTGTCACCCCAATAAATCATTGAATTGAATTGAATTGAACAGACTAATAGAATGCTGTAAAGGTTGAATATTTTACACAAAAAGGAAAGATGTTAGAGAGAAGAATGTTGAATGTTGATACTGTGCCTGTTTTGTTTATTCCTCCGTGATTTCTCATCATTGAAATTAAATTGCACATTAAATTAAAAAGCCATTCTATCCCATTTCATCCGTCGGCAACCAAATGAAAGTACAAAGGATAAGACAAGACTTCTTTGAGAATGAAACGAATCGATCTTATCTGTCGGCTTGAGCTTTGATTTACAATAAACTCCATCACTTCACGTGAAAAGTTTAACTCAATTGAAGTGAGTGACTCAATAGTGGGAGGAAGTCTCGTCATATCTCGTTTAGTATTGTTCCTACTTACATTTCTACGAACAGATAGAAAAACAAAAATTATATGAGATCCACTATCCCTTTTTAATAAGTTTTATCTTCAAGATTTGCTTTGACGCGAATAGTTGGAAACATTTATCTACGGAATTCCTTTCTTCATTCATTCTAGGATTAGATTGTTAAGTTATGCTGGATTTTTGTAATAGAGAGACTATGTATGAAGACTGCTAACAAGACCCGGTTTTTTACTACTAAAATATGAAATCATTACATACAGTTTTTCGAGGGATTTCATTCCATTCGGTCAGAGTCAGAATGACATTCCGAATAATTATATTTCGCGAGCTTATACTGCACAAGGGACACTTTGATTGACTTATTTATTTGCATTATTTAAAAAACCAGAACAGGTGGACGAACTGAATCATGTACAATCTTAAGTTCTGCATGATCCCATTAAAAACTTCCCATTAATTCTTAATTGCCATGAGATCTTTTCTTAGCAGTTGGAGTTGTCTATACAAAGCAGAGGTTAAGTATGTAGATATTACGAAGCTATTAAAATTTAATGACTTTCATTGCAATAAAGCTCTCACTCAGTTATTAGCACCGTCGTAAATTTTCTTGTACAATTGTAACATCCAGAAATTTAACATGGATGCAAATTGCTACCATTCTGCTACTAAAGCCAGTGTACTATTTAATGTTTGCAATAAATGTCAGCAAGTAGGGATCGTGATAAATGGAGTTTGGGTTGAAGAAAGGTTACAGAAAGTTATTACTTAGCTAAGCAGTCAATTGACCTCAAATGCCAATAAAATAAGGTGTTTTTAGTACTGAATTTGAAAATGTATATGTAACATATTTTAGTTCTCCATAAATGGCTCATTTCTACAGCAATCACCCTCTGTCTCTGATAAAACTAATAGTCACTTAAAGTGTATTGAGAAGCTACATTTCTCCTTATCCACGAAGCCAATGGTTTATCATTCCCATTAATCATATGATCATGATGCAATCAAACCTGAGAAGACTTTGGATTTCCTTATACATCCAATGCCATTGAGCGTCCATACATCCCGTTTTAATCCTACCCTACGTTAAAGCATAATTAAACTGACTTTACCAATTATTAAAGAAATTGGAGCACTATTCACTTAAGCTTACTTTTGTTAATTTTTATTTTAATTCAGTAGAGAAACTAATACGAGAACTAGGTACAACAGTCGAGTATTTTTTCTTCAAATGAAAAAAATACCCGAACGTGATCCAGCAACACACGATGATTTAATACTTCCTCAAGCTCAGACTTAACCAACAAGCAACCACGAGGATATCTTAAATCCCACAATCCATCATTGCTACTGCCAAATACTTACTTCCAGTCAAACTCCAACTCTGGAGAATTATCTTTCTCGATAAAACTTAACAACTCATTCTCATTTAATTTACTGCCTAAACTGCATTCATTATCTTTAGAAGCCACGTCACATCAGACTCATCCTTCCTACCTACCTTCATCATCCTTCCTATCCAAATTCCATTGTGTAATTGAATGTTTACACCATAAACTACCCACATACAAAGCGATTAACTAGGGACGACGGAGAGTAAAATGGCTCAGAAAATCTTACATTAAGTTTTACTTTTTAGAATATTCACGCAATCTTTATCTTCTAAAGAGGTGGTATACCTTCAGTAATAAACTGTACAAAGATTATGCTAAGTTCCTCCATTTACTTAATAAGATAATAAAATATCCGCAACCCACGCTATCCGCCGTACGTCTTTGTTACGCTGAAGGAACGTAGGTATTTGTATGTAGGTGTGTAATAACAATAACTAGGTGACTGATAGGCAAAAGGAATTTCGTTAAGTGAGCTGAATTGTTGTTGTAAAAGGTTGAAGGGAATACATTTTAGTTAATATGGAAGGTTCATATTTGTCTCGCACTTTTTAAGCGTTTGACAGAGGATAAAAACGGATGTGGGAGTTTGTTACACTCGATGTTGAATGTTGGACTGTCTTTACAGATATATGGTGACTACAGCTAAGATTTGCATTTGGTATGGTGGAGATGCAGAGTAGAGACGATTTAGAAACGAAAGCATTAGCAGAAACCTGCCAAATCTACCAATAAGTAGCCATACTTATACAAATCTACCTTGCTACTAGTATAGACTAGTACTACTATTCTAAAACTAAGTATCTTTAGGAATGGAATCTTTAAAACTGAATGTTAAAATTTCACTGACTGTAGAGATCTTGAACAAAAGGTTTACACTTCCTATATCCAAAGCTAGCAACTCATTAACAACCAGCGTGACTTCTTCAATAACAAATTAGCAAATTATTTCTAAAAAGCAAACAAAATAGGGTACAAAAATTAGATTTTTTTGTAATTAATTAAGCCACTTGTAGGCAAAGAAGTTGGTAGATGTGATAAAAAAAAACGTAGGTAAAGGTCTTGATGGAGTCAATAATACTCCCACGTCGGCTGTGTGTTTGTTTACGCGTGTTTTCGTATCCTGTATCTCCATACGAAATAAGCTTAGTACTTCCGTTCAAGGTATGTTCAAGTTGGTTTGGAATTGATGATATAATATTGTAACTGCGTTGAAACTACTGCGTTGTAGAGTATAAGTGTCATCAAAATGTGAATATAGACACACTCACACACTACAGACGAAAGTTAGGTAGAGTTGAGAATACCTAAGGTGGATTGAAGATTTCAGATCAAGATGTTGATAACTAATTGATTTGTTTTTGTTTTTTAAGCCCACACACAGACACGTATCATTAATCCTAGTGATGAGGCTAGATAGTGATTTGAAATTAAACAAAGTCGTGATGACACGGAGTTATTTTATTAAAATTTTAAATCCGCAAATAAATGAAGAGAACAGAGCTTATTACAAAAATCCTTATTCAAATGCACCAAAATGAGCACTACAGACAACTCCGGGCCAAGGGGGTTAAGAATTGTGTATAAAAACTTCAAATAATTGTTTCAGTCGTCTTTTACACATTTTATAATTCTAAAATAAATTAAATTGCCGAATGGAAAAACGGGAAATAAGATTAAAATATCAAAAACAAATCCTCTCTAGCATCTCGGGATGACTTCATCACGCTGGTCATCGTAAGTGTAGAAACATAAATGATAGAAAAAGGACGTTTTCCAAAATATACAACTTTGCTATTATACTACAGAAGAAAGACGGAATAAACCTTACTCAAAAACTGAAACTTTGCAGTGTTTACGCTATTATTTGCAAGAATCCTTCTTATCTTTCTAAAGCTCACTAATAAAAATTACCCACATTTAAAATCAATGAGAGGAAGATGCTAAAACATTGAAGTTCACTACAGCCTTTGTTTTTCAAAAATTTAAAAACTCAATAAAATCATAATTGAATTACTATTTTTCTCGTACTAAACTATCCGCATCTCTGATATATGTGTCTGGCTTGTTTCATGCTCAATTCTTTCCATCTTACTTCCTTCCTCCGGGCGTCTGTTTAAACTTTAAAAGTTTAAAAGCTGTAAGATCTTGAGAGAGATCGTCATCTCATATTTTTAGCGTGGGCCGCAAAGCAGACGCTTCCTTCCTCTGACCAAGTAGTATGAGAGTAGATGCAGATGTAGTTGACTTGAGCTTATGATGATCATAGTTTTACCACCACACATTGACATTCGTTCGTTCATGGTTCTGCATTTCGAGTACTGAACTGAAACGAGTAAATTAAACTATTTAGAGGGATATAGGGAAAAGCTAAGAATGAGCTACGTTTCATTGTACCTTTTTTACAAGCATAAAAATACGGAATGGGAGGAAATCAAAGGTTAGACGATTTTTTAAAACGGCAAGTTGAAAACGGTTTCTTTCTGCCTACTTCTAACCAATGCACGTTTAGTTTATGAACGTAAGATAAGCATAAAAGCTCAATGTCTTCTTTCTTGGCTTAAGAAACTTTTTTTTAAATTCTAGATTCTAGTAGTGGCGTACTTTTAAGCAGACTCTTTTTTCATACCTTATTTATTAGTATAAACATAGGTTTTTTGAAATAAAACAACTATAAATTAAAGCCCATAGCAAATGTTACCTTTCAATTTGTCTTCTGTGTAGTAAAAGGATTTAGCATGAATAATATGGGATAGCAGTGGGAAAGGATTGATACGGCCCTCCTAATGCATAGGAAAGCTCTTTAGCTAGACTAAAAAACTAGTTGAAGATAGAACAAGGAGTTCAGTTGTTGGTGGAACGGTCTTCGCCAACATCGTGTCTTCAGTTCTGTCTCAAACTTTTACTTCAGTTCATCAACTTTTGTATTCATCCTTGTTATAGCGTGTGAAGGATTTTAACGTGTAACTTTGAGTAACAGAAGTTTAGCTACAAAGCTTGTCCAACTTCAACTTGTGTTGGAGTTAGTTTATTCTTTGGAGACATTTTATACGCCAAATCAAGTGTCTTCCAATAATCACCTTCTATCGTATTTAAATATATTAAAACCGATGATATTTTCCGACCAAAGTTATCGTATTTTTTTACAATCTAGGGGTTAGTAAAATTTAAAGTGTCATTCATAATAACTTGCAGTGACTTTTGACTATTATGAATTTGTTGGTAACTTTATTTTATTGATATTAGTGTTAAAAATTGAAAGGATAAATCCATCGTGGGATAAAACAACGATAAAGTAAAATACAAACAATATTATCCGTTGTCTTCAGAGTTAATACCAGTATTTTTAATCAGTTCATCTCATTCCCTTATGCTACAAGGAAGGAATCCCCACTATGCAGACTTAATTAGGTGATATTTTAACCCAAAGTGACATAAAATTAAGATTCAATCTTCCATGGAATGCTTCATGTTGCATACTTCGCTTGGCCTAGTTCTTAATACCCGAATCCCCCTTTCCTTAACCCGATTCCTTGTTATGCGATTGACTTCCTTGAGTTTACACTCTGGCATCTTCAAGCCAGCCAATTTGTTTGTACGATTTATGCTACGAAAAATAGGCTAGAAAACTTTCGATGATGCTTTTAGTATCAAGAAATCCTTAGTTATGTACGGATGTTTGCACTCAAATTGACAAATCCTGCTAACACGCGTTAATAACACACCATAAATCGTCACTAGTGTGTTGGGTCTAGTGTCTCGAGGTTTCATCATTGATCCTTTAAATTGGGCTACACGCGTGTACTTAGACTAACTCCATACGAATATCTTAAGGTTAATTGCTGCACGTGTGGATATAAATGGATGGGGATTTTACTTTTAAAAGATTTGATCTCACTGAGAAAATTTACGCTTTATTTAGGAAATCTACCATTTTTTGGCTGCATGTCTTTCTCAGTAGGCAACTATTGGTATAGCTGCTAATACCCGTGAAGCGTTTAGTCAACGATTCAATTTAATAAAACGAGCCACTTACAAATACTAGTGTACATAAAGATTTCTACTGCAACAGGGAATAATCTGTGGACCAAAAATCGGCAATTCTAGCAACATAATTAACAAGACGGTAGTTTTTTCGCTGTTCATGTCCTCTCTTTAAAAAGAACTGCAACCAACGAGTATGACTACCACTATCCGCCGCATGTTAGGACTTTAAGCTTAGCTTAGAATTGGAATCCCTCTTGAGATTTTTTGCTGTCTGTTTAATTGCCAAAAAAATTTAAGAAAAATGCAGCCAGTATATGCAGCCTTGCGTGCATTTGTGCAAATAAATTCGATGTACTTACACACAAGATTCATTCCAACTGACAGAGGATTAATTGTATGGACATTATGCATAGCAGTAGTATCATTAGTAGCGATAGCGAATCCTGAAGTACATCTATAGTACGTATTTATCTTGAAAATAACAAATCTTTTTTATATTTACTACAGAAAACTACGTGGCTGATCCCACTTCGTCTACGCTCCGACCGTTCTACTTCACAGGGTCCAGCGTCCTTTCCATGACATGGATTTGTACCCGACAACCAAATCCCAAGGTAAATTCTCGTATATTTCGAAACTCTGTACTTCACTTTCACTCCTTGTAGTAGGTAGTATTGATCTTCAATTTACAAGGATAATTAGCCACTCACTGCAGTATTAAGCAATGCATATACCTACTAATGCTCCTGTAACCCTTGTGAAGAACATGTCATCACTAAAAATTCAGTTGATTTCGATTTTTTTAAATGTAAAAAAATGTCCCATTTTTCCTACTAATTCATCATTGTCGACCTCAATACTTCAATCGCGTCCATGCCCTACCCTTCCTTTACCATTGATTAGTATAGGTAGATAAGCGATTATAGCAGATCCTGTAGAGGAATATAATAGGAACTCGAAGAGATACTGAAAGTTAACTATTCCAAACTTATAGTTACATAGCTTGCCAAAATCACCTAAAATTTCCGAGTAAAATTCACTGGCATGGATTATATCTTTAGGCATATTCTACATAGTTTTTCAGTTTTGGATGCATTTATTTTCAGTTCGGCCGACTTTTTTCTAAAATGTCGAAAAACTAAACAAAAATACAAGCAACCATTTATATTTCCAATACCTTTTCCCTATCTACGTACAAAGTTAAAAGACATTAACCAAGAGCTATTTCAGTTTTGAAAAGACATTTTTAACTCGAAACGCTACTACTGCATAGATATCGATATAGTTTTTTATTGTTACTTATTATAGCAAATTAAATAAACAAACAGCCCAATAAATAACAAACAGTTTAATTAGTTTCTTGCAAAAATAAATCAATACGCAATCTAACTTTCCAACTTCAATTCTAATAATGACAAACGCTGCCTTTAAATTAGAAACAAATGCAATAAAAATAATAAAATTCTACATCCTACATCTCCACATTCCATTATCACTTTTTTGTGGTTTCGATGACATGCACTCACACCATGAATGATCCTCATTCGTTTCACCATTTCATACCTTTACTTTACACTACAATCAAAACTGATCTCGCGTTAGCAAGTGTTAGGCTGTATTGTTTTATAATATGTGTATGGGTGGACAGGGAACAGGATTTGAATTTGAATCCACAACTATTATGTATATCCATCCATCCATCCACCCACGGACAAAGTCCAAATAAGACCTTTAGGGTCATTAAGAATGCAGGTCACAACTCCAACCTCTCCGACTCCCTACAGTCAAGTCACCAGAAAGAATCATCCAACCTTACTTATTATAGCTTTTACCATAGGATTATCTCATCGCCGTTGTTTACGACGTTGGGGTAAAAATATGGAAAATTATGTGACAAATTTACTTGTTGCATCTTCATTCAACTCTTTTCCCCTACATCACATTTTAACTAGTTGTCTGCATAAGGTTAGTAATATAGCTATTAAAAATAAAACAATTCAAGAAAGTGAAATGGCTCTTTTCTAATTTACTCAATCTATGCAACTTACAATTTTTTCCATGTAACTTTATAACAAGCAATATAATAGTTACAATGCAATGGTATTACTATTAGTTTCTATAATAGGAAGGAAACCTTTCAGAGAATAAATAACTCATTTGTATTTTTAAATCAGAAAGGCTTGCCAGTCTGATGATGTGATGAATTAGGGTGTGTTGTCACTCCTTTCTTGTATCGAATTAATCAGTCAAAAATAATCTTAATGCTAACCACTCTTCTAGCATGTCCACTTAGGTATTAAATTGTGTATTCATGGACTTGCATATTTGCACTTTAGTTTATTAATAATACAAAACGCAATTTATCATTCACTGTAATTATTTTCGTTCTGCATAGATAGATCATGGCATAAAATAAATCGGACAACCAACCACTTAGCTACACAATATATCCTACCAAAGCTAATCTTATCACTGGTATTGTTTTACACGGTATGAATTTCTATAGTACGGATATCAAATCAAAGAAAATTGTATAATGAAAAAGGGCAAAGCCTCTGCAATTGACGAGCCAGCAGGGATAGTAGTATTAGTTCCCTTTGTTTTTGTTTTTAGCTGTGACATCATCTCCATAAAACATAATCATCACCCAACAACTACCAACAGCACCAGAAGCATGACCGATGGTGTAATAAAAGTTTTATTATATCCTCCTCGTCCTACACACTTAAAAAGTACAGTACAGGAATAGTTATGATCATGCATGGTTTTAGTTTTCAATGGAGTAAACGATGGGAAAGTACTGACCGGTTGGTTGTGCTTGAGCATATTAATTTATCCAATTATCTTCCTATTAGCTTAGCTATCATGAAATTAAATCCATCAAAAAATATACAATATAACTCCCAAGTTTGATTTATAATTGATATATGCCAGGTTATCATATTCTGTAGTTCACTCTTAATATCATTCCATGACAAATAGCAGAAGAGATTAGAGATAATATGGTATATGAAAGGAAGGTCGATATCCTCATCATCGCCCGTTTTAAAAATTCGGATACCCAAAAAATCTCATTTAATTTTGACATTGATTTGTGATAATAAAGTCCGTTAAAATATTGTAACAAGCTGAGTATACTGCATGCACAAAGCTAAATAATTTTTGTAGTTGTAAACTAATTGGGATATGCATTGTTTATGAACTACCTTACTGAAGAGCTGTAAGCTGGAAAACGAGCAAATCAAAAGTAAAACTTTACATTAAAGTAGGCTTTCTCAATAAATAAAGTTGTAGAGAGATAAGTTCTTCCCTCCTTCCTGAATTTAATGCATGTTTATAAAGCTCTTACTAACTGAAATCCAATTTTTGTCTCTATTTCCAACAGTTTACGAGATGTTATGGTGTGCGGGACAACGTGGGAACCTAAATGGTAACTCCTCAGGTCACAATAACAACGGTCTTAAAAACCACCCTCTAAACAACAGTAGCAGCAGCGTTGGCAGCAGTTTAGTAAGTAGTGCTAGTGACAGTAGTGTAAGTGGTAGTAGTAGTAGTGGCAGTCCCGATGTTATCAATCGACCCTATCTAACTTTCGGGGATTACGACGAAGACGAAGATAACTACCCGGTAGTATTTCCACCCGAAATGAAGCGAGCCTACGAAGGGCGAGGAGTTGGCGAAGAAAACGCTTCAACAGCCCCCGCATCAAAGATCCCCCATAAAAACCAAGAACTTATTGTCCTTCCTACAGCTTCCGAGTTCATTAGCAAGTGTAACGGTGAGTATTATTTAATATTTTAATGTTAGAAAGTGCATTTTTAACCATTCCATCCCGGGGGATTCGTTACAATCTTCCTTAGGATTCATTTAATATGGAAAAAGTAAACCCAAAATCTAAATGTGACGAAGTAACGGTTGCATTCGCGTTTCTTTTTAGTACTAAACCAACAATGAAGCCTGCATTCCAGTATTTACAACTTTCTTCATTCTTATGAAAGCTTCGTAGAGCACCCACTGATCCTACATCTACATCTATTTATTCATAACCACAGTTCAGGCTGAAGTTGCTCAAAATGTTAGCTGAACTGATGCGGAAATAAAGATTAACATTAATTGGCAAACATATTGACAGGTTTTTCTTCTCCAAGTAGGAAGTAAAATATAAGTAGGTTAGGCAGGTAGGTGTGGATTAAGCTTATTAAACCCAAAAAGCTAATGAGCAGTTAGAGCCGCCAGAAGAACCTTAACATGTATTATGTATAAATATTCACTACGGAGATAATGCTACTAATAATCCATGCACTTAGGCACTTTCAACTTTCATATAAACTTCCACCTACACAACGACTGACACCCATTTATAATGCTGCCCACATTCTTAGTCAAAAGATTAAGATTAAGCTGAAGGCAAACCGGGCAACCATAACCAGCCATCATGGCTGGTATAAAATAGGCAAGTTCATCCGCCTTTTACATAAACAAAACTAACGCTGCAGATTTCATAAGATGGTACAATCCGATAAGCCTAAAAGTATCACACATTACTGAAAGACCATCTTTATAAAAAAGTAGATATTTTTATGGAAATTTTTTCCAACTTTTCCTGTTTATATACCGCCCCCACTCTTACTAGATATTTCCCTATAAATTCCCAAAATTGAGCTTGATAAATGCAATTAATTCTACTACAAGACAGGATTTCCCCGTCGTCTTATCTCAGTATGTATGAAGGAAAAACAAAGGCATGCACAGAGCAATTAATTGGCTAGTAGAGTTTCGAAGGAAATCTTTTTGATGTAGGAGAATCTGGATTTGGAATCTTGAATCAAACCCAAAATACTACGCTACGTAGCAAGTTTTTAGCATGAAAATAAGGCAAAAATGAGTGAGCGTTGTTGTTTGAGTTGGATAGAGATTTGTAATTAAGATTAAGATAGGAATGAAATCATCCCCACCCCCCGCACCTTTTGGTACAATCCCAATTATCATATTATTAAATTGTAATCTTGGGTGAAAACTTGATATTTTAATAGAAGAAAAGAATAAGCCATGCAATGTTTGAATGATATCATCCCCCACGTTGTGATAATGTCTTGTGTTTGATTCTGAATTAAAGTTATGTCCTAATTTGGTTTGTTTTATTTTCTCTGCGGGTTTTTTCAGCAGATAAATCATCCGTAGACTGCGAGGTCTTCCTTGGGGGCTCCTGTAACCCTACAACATGGAGACAGGACATTGCTATCCCTATGCTCAAGAATTTAGGAATCAGTTATTTCAACCCGGTAATTTAATTAAATACTTTACTTCATTATAGCTGTAATTGAAAGCTAGCTTAATTAATAAACATTGGTACTAAATCATCATGCTTTTATTTGCAATTCCCTTCTTCACAGCAAGTTACAGACTGGGAACCCGGTCTGATAGAAGTGGAACGTAAGGCCCGAGACAATGCCGAAGTCCTCTTATACGTTATAGACAATCAGACCAGAGCGCTTGTTGTAATGATTGAAATGGCTTTTTTCATGGCGAAACAGAAAAAGTGTATCTTGGTCATCTCAGGCTTTAAGGAACCGGGACAGAAGATTTGTGACGAGAAGATATCTCAAGTGTAAGTTTAAATATGTATCAAACTGTAGATTAGATAAAAAGATAAGAGGGACTTTAATAGAAATTTCTGCGGCAATCGCTTCATCGACTTTGCCCTTTGAAGATTATAGTCATTTCAACGAGTGTGAACTGCGGATGAGGCATTTTTATTTAAGCTAAATGATGTTTAAAAACCTCCTACCAAACCAACCGAGAAGAGGAAATGTAGCAATAAATGTTCAGACATTTTGGCAAAGCCTTCAACTTCAACTTCAACTTTTATTCTTAACCGACCCCAACAGCCCTATAATAGTTTCAGACAGCTTGTAACAAACAAGAGAGTGTAAATGTGAAAATTATATACATAAAAATCAACGAAACGTAACTTTCCAGTATAACATTAGCTCAATTGACGCAAAGTAGTTAGGGTAAGCTAAACTAAATCCAAGCCGTAATACACGTATCCGGGCTTCCTGTTTCGTTCATCTTGATGAGCAACTTTAACTTTTCCTTACTAATGTTTAGCCATGTAACGATAGATGAGCTTCTTTATAAGATGCGTAAGCGTTTCAAAACGGATGAAGAAAGACAGAAGTTTATTTGTTAAGAGTTATAAATGAAATGATTGGTAACAAGATAGGAATTCCCCGTCTAAAGAAACACTGTGACTGTTGGCAAAGCCCGACTCAAAACAACCTACTACAAAATTTAATGTTAATATGGGTAAACCCTAACCAAGAATGGTACAGGATTAGTTTTTTCATCGTAAAACCCTTCCACCCAGGATAAATTTTGTTATAGTAAAAAAAATCATGAGACGTTCTGCATGTAAAATCGCTTCGTGAACTTAAAGCTCGTAACCCTGAACCCTTTAAATTGCCCTGACATTGACTCCGATGTTATTTTGTGGAGAAACGATCTCTTTACTGGAAGCTTGCAAAAATCCATAAAGCTCATTAGGGAATCACAAGAAGTTTAAATTCTATAAAGATTTGGAATAAGAATGATACAGGATGTGGTTATGTAATCTTATCTTTACAAGAGATATCAACATAAAATATATTACAGTATGAATTAACGCTTAATTTATGTTCATTTTCCTGTTTGCAGTGAATACGAAGACTTGACCAGTGGCCAGTTGATCCTCCAAGATTTGGTGGAACGTCATGGAATTCCTGTTTTTAATGATATTCAAACTGCGCTAAATTGTACAGCCAAGGTAAAAGAAAGATTCATTGCGTCCCTGCCGTACTTAATAATTCCTGATCGTTAGGGCTAGTTCTAAGTACTAAACATTATTATACCTCGTGCCCTGCCCACTACTTATTATGAAGACGAGGTCAGTGTGACTTGAACTGAGATGGCTTTGGCTTATTACTACTAAATCAGCGAAATCTTTACAAATGAGTCAACCTTTATCTTTATAAAAAATCCCAGATTTAATGCTGCTTAGCTTAGGTACAAAAAAACTTGTTAGTTAACAACGCAGCGAGTTTTTACTCCAGGTGGGCGGACAGGCTTGGAATATATTTGCCTCCGCTCCTATTGTTTTCAAATAAAATTACATTTAATTAACTCTACGAGTTGATTCACGAGCTACAATATGCTTATGCTTAATCACATAGATTAGATTACTATAGGATTAGAAACCTATCTTGAATACCATGAATTAAGGAGCGAGAAGATGGGATTGAGATCGCTTTTTTATTTCAGATTATACAGGACAAGATACGACCTCAGGATTTGAAACTTTCCGACCTAGCTCAACCCGTTAAAATGGGTCATTTACAAGTAGGAAATAAATTAATGTGAGTTCCATAACCCCCGCAGTACAATTACAAAATATCCATAATCCTTAGTTAAGAAAGCTCAATAACACTTGCATTTAATTTACAGAAATCTCAAAAAAACTTTTGATAATTTGGACTCGTCAAACCTAGGAGAAATTAGCGTATCAGATGTAAGTTTTTCAGAGAAAAATACAAAAATATAACGCTGTTTTTGTCACTTATGCTATGCTGTCAATTTATATTCTAATAATTCCATAAATCTACCCAATAGATTCGAATGGCCTACAGAATACTGACTAATCGAGAACTAACGAAAAAAGAAGTTCTCGCCGTACTGGACAACGTAAAGGATACGATGTCCCAAGTAATAATTCCCCCAAACATTATTAGCAACAATTCATCCGCAGCAGAAACCGATTCCACTCAGTTTACAAATACCAGTAGTAAGAAAGACCTGAACGGGATAAACGGTGGGAGTGGCGGAGGAACGATGTTAAACTTTGACCAGTTTTGCTACATAATTTCCGAACTAATGTTCCACCATCACCACAAGTCAAAGAAGGCTTGGTGCAGCCTACTTTCCAATAAGGCTGGCTATTTCCTCCAAAACATTTCTACCTCATTGAACCGACTCTTAGGTAACATTTCCACTCTCTTGAACCCTTTTAACCTATCTATTCAGCTTCAGTTATTTTTTTCCCAAATAAAACCCTTCGGATAAGCGATCTGTTTCATGATTCAAGATGTAATAAAAGTCGGAGATGTAAACTTGAATATTATATTTAGAAACCGTCCCGGGGAGTAAACCAGGATGGATGCCACTTCTATCAAAACCCGATGCAGACCCTGTAACTCATCCTGTTTACGACGTGTATCTTGGAGGTGATTCAAACTGGGGACGTTTAGATGTCATTCCATTATTATTGTAAGCAAAATCAAAATATGTATTGCAAATTATAGACTTTATTCACAAGACATGAAGGTTATCAGAAGAGTTGTGGGAAGCCATAAGATTAAAACGGGATATCTAAAATACTCGTAAAATTAATCCCTTTCAGAAAGCACGGACTAACCCACTTCAACTCAGAAATAAATAACAAGACTGGTAGAACGATATCCGTTGATAAAGCCATTATTGATAAATGTCGAGTTCTCCTATTCAACATCCCGAGTTCAACACGTTCCATTGAGAATATGATTATGGTAAGAATTACTCTTCCTGAACATTTTTCAGTGAAATCAAAGGTTGAGTCTCTGCCAAAAAGATTACCACAAGCTTAAAGAGATTGTTTAATAGATTCTTGGCGTATGTTAGCTTATGCAGCGCGTGGTATAGAAGGCTATGTCTGATGGTAATGTTTAAGGATAAAGAGGCCGACCGATTTTTTCCTTTGGGTTTAAAATCGAAAGATAATTTGCATCCTTATCTTGTTGTGTTAAACTTATGGTAGATGCTTATGCAACTGTTTAAATTCCAGGCTGCCTACTACTCAGGTCGGGGATACCGTGTTGTTGTATGTATCGGGTGTCTTCCGGAAGAGTGCCAAATATACGACGAAAAGGTAAGGGCAAAACATTTCATGTGGAAGGAAAGGTTCCGATGTTCTATTTATTTCGCGTTTTAAATTATTCTATGCTAACCGGGTTGATTGTTTCAATAGACTTTTTAACGTTCACGAAGAAGCTTATCTTCACATGCCATTTTTGAATGCAAGTGTTAAGATGTTCTACCTTTAATCACTTTTTAAGACCTTGACTTTGTAATGGCGTATTCAGTAGCATGGCAAAGACAATCCGCCTACCTCAATTAATTGTCATGTAATTAATTATTATTCCTTTGTCTAATTCCAAATTTAAGTAAGTGTTACTATAATTTCCAGTTGTCTAAGGTAGCAGTCAAGGACTATAATCGTGGACGGGCGTACCTATCAGAACTGGCAAGTAGGGAGGGGATTGCCGTTTTCGAAGATATTACAGAAGCCGTCCAATGCGTCGTGGAAACGTGTAGTCAATTTAATTCCTCGTGATTATTTAAACAAGTCTTCAATTTAAATTCGAGTCAACAGAGCTCCAGGTTTATTTCAAAATCGCAAGAAGCCTAGAGTATAACTGACCTCTGAGGTACGTCTAATTCATATCGAGCTGGACCACTTAAGCTAGGGGTTGTCCAACCAGTCCAGAAGGACTCCTCAAGGGATGTAACTTCCCGAAAATAGAATGTCGAATCTCCCGGATGACGGAACGTCAAATTGATCGTGTTTAACCATAATGTAAACTCAATAACTTATAGTGGAGACCACTATTGGCTCCACTATTTGCCGTACTCACAACCTCTAGTTAAGATACTAATGAACTCTGGTAATTTTTATAATAAATCTTTTAAGATCATTCCTATCCTGTATTTTTTGTATATGAAATATTTAGATTATAGCTTCAAAAGATAATGTTAATAGTCACGCTTTTATTGTTTTTATTAATTGTCAAATAGGTATCTGCCAATCTGCCTTTATACTTGTGTGCTAATGCAAACCCATTAAACTGCATGTATCAAAGGTGAAATTATGATTATCAATACGAATACCAAATATCTTAATTTAGTTGGATACTTGTGACAGTGGCAGGAAAATGAATATGCTAGTTTGCATTGCATCGAACGACCTATTTACCAATTGACTTAATTACCAAAACCGCCCTTTATTAGGAATGCATCATTAATTTTACGTAAGTAATTTTAAAATGCTAGATATAAGAGCAACAGGAAATACCGAACAATCCCTTTAATCCGTTCATATATTGTAAAAAAACGTCGTTTTTTACTGGTATTAAAAAGATATTCTTTTAATTCAAAGACTATACTTTCATTTTTCTAACATGGGTTTCACCTTTTCACTTGTCCACATGTCTTAAACTATATTCAAAATATCCTTGAAAATATATTCAAGGCAGCAGCATTTACTTAGGAAGATTGGGCGAAACTTCCGCAGCCGGCAACCAAAAGTTATAATAATTTAGACGAAGAGATATTGTTGAAGGCTCAAGAAATTAAAAATGCCCTTAGCGTGAGAGTGAAAGTAGTGCTAATTTAAATAGGCATCGTGGACCTAAATCAAGAAATATGGAACTCTTCCTCTGAGCTGTGCTGTATTTTTATTTGGGCCGAGTTCGAGCTCACGTAAAGATAAATGTCTAAGATAAGATAAGTGTGACATATTTATTTTCAAGGGAACATGAATTGTTAGAAACGAAACTTTAAAGCATATTCTAGCAACAAGTAACGTCAAGGTCAAATAATGGAAACAGTAATAGTTAAATCGATGAAAAATCTAATTGCACGAAGGCAGCAGCTTTGTCTTATCATCAGGTTTAATTTTAGCATTGCCAATATCAAATACTAAGCGATGTGCTATTTTTCTTCTTCTTTCTTCCTAACTAGCATTATTTTAAAATGCGTCATTCGAGTAATACCAGCCTAAAACACTACAATTAAAAAATCTATTTTTCCGGACTCAAGGAAATAAAGTAATTCTTCCTTCACTGTTGACTGTAAGACGGATAAAAAAACCTCCTTAGTGCAGCTAGCCCAGCCTGTCTAAGCCTTACTTCCTATAGAGAGTTTCTCAAAAGGGGATGACACCCCTTTTAGGTCACTTGTATTGGATATTGGTGTAATCGGGGTTAAAAATAATAATAACAACTACAATTAAAAACAGTTTAAATATGCACATCATTATTAAACGACCGTACTGCCTCGAATTGTGTCCTCCCGCAAATAATGTCCCCTTTCGAATAGTAGTCCCCTTTAAAGTTCGAAATCATTTAATAGTATCCCATATACCGAATAGTAATCCCCTCTTGAATGCTATACCCTCCCAAAGAATAAGCCTGGAGTATTTACTTTTGTACGTTTGTAGTTTTTCAAAATAATCAGTTCAGTTTAGAAATCTTAACTTTAAATTAAAATATGAGTAGTCACTCCGAAATAGTAGAATCCTCAAAAAGGCCAAAAACTCATTAGTGTCCCGGGACGCTATTGGAGACGATAAAATTTGAATAGAAAAGAGATTTGATTAAGGTATTTATACGGGAAGTTATTGCTTATAGGATCATTTTGTAGGAGGAATTATTTAGGGGAAATCAAAATCGGAAATACGGTTAGTGAGCTTAAAGATTCACCTTCCTGTACACAATCTACACGTGTATTAAAAGGAAGTATTGCATGAAATGAAATTTTCAAGATGGCAACTCCTATGCATGAAAACAATGTAAAATTGACCGTTGAAAATATGAATTGAATTATTGGATTTTGTTTGCTGCCTTGAGAAATTATATTAGATTGTATAAGTTGTATATTTGCTTAGATATGGGTGACCTATAGTCAAGGTTTCAGGATATTTATAAATGGGTAGAAATTAATAGAAAATAGAAAAAAATAGTTTTTCAGGGCTTATGACTACTTCGGTATTTTTGACCCCCACGGGCTGTAAAACTTTTAGATTGGAGAATAATTCCTTTAAATTCACAACTTTTAAACAAAACTCAAAAATTAGTTTGAGATTTTTTACCCGTGGGGGCCGGCTTGACTCGCATGGGTATCAATACTTCGTCGGTCGGAAATTCAATAGGGTTCTTTCTGTTAACCTAAAAAAAGCACACACCAAATTGGGGGGTTGTACTGTAACCCCTACTTGAAATATCGTGTAATCAGACTGACGGACAGACGGACACCCGGCCTCCGTGGTTGCATAAGCCTTAGACAGGCTAAAAAGTTGCAAGCTATTTCCTCAAGAATAGTAATTGTAGGCTAATTATGGTTGAAGGATTGTGATTACTGTGTCCAGGTAGACTGTTATGTAAACACGAGGGTACAATTATTTTTAGGGCACCCTTGACCTGCCAATAAACTTTTTTTGGTAAAGCTGAATTGGTGTTCCAAAAGGAGTAATTACGACAATAACCTGTCTTCCTTCCTATAAATACAGACTGTAAGGGTGGCAAATCACCACATAAAAGCTTGCGAAGCTGTTTTGCTGTCATAGCCAGACTTATAGAGCTAACCTGAGTGAGAATAAAGCTAATTTCGTAGTAAAGAAAGAAGTCTTCGCTAATATTACTTCGACAAACATAAAAACAAAAACATAATTTAAAGGTTCCTGAATCGGAAAAAGAATTTTTAGAAATAAAGTAAAAATGGTTATCCTTTCCCACTTGTTTTTTGTATTCATCATCTATACGATAACTTTAATAAATTATATACTAGCCGGGAATGACCTAGACTTTGAAGATAACCCACTAAAAGTAAAACAATGTACTTATCACTTGATGAAGCTTTCAAACCAAACTGTAACATCAGACACCTTTGAGAAAATCCTTCGTAGAAACTACGACTATGGGCTCTGGACACTCAATTCGTTGCCTGTAGACGTTGCAGTACCTTCAATTCCTTTGACACCAACGGTCTTTGAAAACTGTGCCGTCAACATCATCGTGGAACGCTACGAAGAGCCGGACCAGAACTATATAATGATGCATTATCTGATCAACTTCTCAGAATATGCTCTTCGGACAAACCCATCATACAATGCATTCATATTTGTAAGGGTTTGGCTACCAAAACCCGTATACGTTGCCACAACAAGCGTGATGAACAAACCTGCCCGAGTTTTTATTCATTTTGCTAACCTATTAAGTAACACAAACAAATTTCCTCATATATTCATCTGTCGTTGGTGTTCCTCTCAAATTCATTTATCTTCTACAAAAGAAAGCGTTCTTGAGCTGGATCATTTTGCAATCAAACGACAGGAAGGGAACCGCATGAATCCCAATGTAGTGATTGGGACTAATCAATACATACCTAAAACTGGTAATAGACCCAAACTAGAAAACTGTGGGTGGTTGAACAAAAAGGTTAGAAAGGACTTTGAATTGCCATGCGATAACGGTGCGATGGTGCTAGACACGTTAGCTCACAAGTTTAATTTCTCAACTGAACCATTTAAAGATGTCACTAAAAGGGAATCCTTTGCTTTCGGGTATATATTTTCAGAAATTAGAGTCCCGTCTTACAATGGTGGTGGATCAGCGTCATTATATTTAGTCTCCGTGCAAACCAAGTCTTTAGTCTATTGTCAAAAGAATAATTTCCGAACCAAACTTGCCCAAACTCTTCAAGTATGGGCTTCTCCGTATGATAAAGAGGTATACCTTCTAACAATTACTCTGGCTGTTACTGTAACTTTATTCTATAAAAATAAAAATTTTCAACTTT
>JAQFZX010002381.1:0-19457 GCA_034682405.1 Hydroisotoma schaefferi | reverse complement strand
AAAATAGTTTATTCGGAATAAATCCCTTATTCCGAATAAAATTATTCTAAAATAAAAATATTTTGGCCAGCTCTGGTAGTATAGATAAATCGGGCTTTGGTTTGGTTCAGTTTACAAAAGAGTTAAATTTAATGCAAGAAAACAGTAGCATAGCTTTGGAGAACACTTCTTTGTTTCAATAATGTTTATTTGGACCGAAATAACTAGCAAAGTTTACTCAAGAATGAACCCTTTTATAATTAGGTTTTGAGGGGAATTCCGTTATTTGGCGAGAGCGTGTGAGATTGTGTTGAGTGCTTTGACGTAAGAGTTACATTATCTAACTTTTGGTAGTACTTTATGTATGGCTCTTTAGATGTTGAATATTTTAGGCAGGAAATAGGCATAGTATTTCGAATTGGTACTTCGATTCGATGGCTGCTTAGTTTATATGATTATATGATGCAGATAACATGGTTTCCTTTCAGTCAGGGCTTCCAGGGAAGATTGTGAGACTAACTCGTGTGTGAAGTAATGACCTGTAAGTAACACGTAACAAAGACGCGTGATTATTTCACAGTCTGATTTAATAACAATGCAATACAGACGACGTGTGTGGATTGTCTACAATCGGTTAGATTTAAATCGAGCGAAAACTTTTGACAATTTCCTTTAACTCTTCTTTTTATGAAGGGCTGTATCAAAATAAATTGGGCAAATTAGGTACCAGGTATCTCAGCAAAGTGTAGATATGTTTTTTTAAAGCTTGTTTAGTGGGCTTTACCTTGCTGAGAATTTTTATATGGCATCTACAACATAAAGTTTGATAAACCTGTTTGTTTGTTTGTATGTAACAATGCATACATACCTACTCCTGTATCAATTCTCATCCGATTTTCTAGGGAAGTACAGTTTTGAACTCCCCTTGACATTGAGAGTACCATCCTAAATTAATTTTGAAAATCTAAAAAAAAATTTTGAAAATTTTGAAAATTTTGAGAAAAAATTGATTTTTTGAGATCTGTCGTAATACGGTGGTTTTAGTTGAATTAGATGTTTGGACCACCAGTTCTATCTCATAAAGATACACACATTGAAATTCAAAAATAAAATTTATAATTTTAAAAAACATTTAAAATACGATGTAGTTTAATTAAATGACCTCAGATGTTTTTACGGAATGGTTGAATAGAATTAGCGGAGAGAATGAGATGAGCGGGGTGTTGCGGTATGGGGTTTCTAAGTGTCAGCATTTGACGCGGGGTTGCTACGAAGTGGAAGAATTAGATAAGTGGGGTTGCAACGGAGTCGTAGAATGAGATAAGTGGGGTTGCAACGGAGTTTTAGAATTAGATAAGCGGTCTCGGAGTAGGGAATAAGAGTAGTGGGGTTGCTACGGAGCGGTATAATTGGATAAGTAGGGTTGTTACAGAGTGGTAGAATTAGGTAAGGGGGGTTTCTAATTAGTAGGGAGAAAATATTAGTGATGTTGCTACGTAGTGGTTGAATTAGTGACATGGAATTACATTTTTAACATGAAAAGGCAGGGGAGAGTTATTCGTGTGGGGAGTAATTTCCGGAAATGCGGTATTTGAAATATTCGTAATTTGTCAGGAGGCTTGGAAAATGAAAGAAGCTATTGAAAGCAAAGGAATGAGTTGTAATTTGAAACATGTAAATTTAAGGTCGGAGTGGGTGGAAATACGTATAGTTTGCAAGAAGGAAAGGGTAGGATTGCAAGATTCGGATTGATACCAGAGCGTAGAAGTAGGCACGGCCACCAATGTTTTACATATAATTTTAGCGGGTCCCCGTAGACTAGTTTATATTGAATTTGTAAACTGAAATAGTGGCAACGTGTTGTCTTAGTTTCACTTTTAATGAAGCTGGGAAACAGGTTTCCACTGGTTTGTAGTGCTAGGATTTCTCGTCTCACGAAAAAGTTTAGCCATTAGGGATAATTAGATTGTTCAAGTGAAAGTCTCGTACAATATTAAGAGAGCACATTTCATTTGATAAGATGTTGTATAGCTCGTGTGCTTATTGTATTGTTGCTTAGCCTAAGTTTAGTTAATAATGAAAGCAAGATGTAGGCAGACATAATATCAATTTCAGGGTATCAGGTTGAAGCGTGTAGTACATTATGCACTTTAATTGGAACATATAGCAAGTCGTGTAAGTTTTTAAGAAGTTACAATGGGATTTGATCACGTATAAAATTGCTATTTTGGGAGTAAAAAGCTAAATGGTACAGTGAATATGAGATTGAAAAAAATTGTATTGGGGTTTGGGATAGGATAACAGGACTAATATGGCTGTATAGGTCAAGCAATAGCACTACACATAGGATTAATGAAAGATGTTAATGGGTGTTTTCTGTTTTACTAGCCGAGTTTATTGGGCTTTTGTATATTTGGCAATAAATAATAAAACGCTTGCCAGTAATAAGGTAAGGTAGCGGGGTAAATCTTTACGTTTCATTTACCACCGGTGTTATTAATGACTTTGGAATTGGTAATCATTTACTTTAATGGGTTTGGTTCGGACGTAAATTATTTTCGAAAGGGGATTATCCGTGGTAGTGTATAAGTAGTATTTGTAGCATATTCCTGCTAATCCTGCTCGTTGTTGGTTATTGGGTTGGGTTTGACACGTCCCGTCTTTTGTTTGCAGTTTATGACTCGATCTTAATCTGCTGTTGAAGACCTTTTTATGACTCAAGAGTATGGGAAAGTTATATAATGAAATACGAAGAAATGGTGCAGGAAACAAATGTGCATTTTACTTAATTACACGCTGTTTCTCCCTTTGTACAGCATACTACTGTGGGGAATCTAAAGTATTGAATTATTTCGTGACAAATCGGCTGCAGAAAACTGCAAAAGTTGTTTCCTCCGGGACATAAATGCCTTACTGATATAATCCAATTTCTTGTGGTTTACATGGCCCAATATTGAGCTGTTGTGCTTTAGTTTAATGGATGTGACAGAATTATAACTTAAAGTATGAACAATTTAAAAGATGTTTAAGGAAATGACAAACCAATTAGTTCACTCACAATGGATTTTTTTTCAATTACAGTTCAACAAGACGACATGGGCGCTGCCTCCTATTGCTTGTGACTTCTACATCGCCATGGACGTGACCTGCAGTACATCCTCTATACTTAATCTCGTAGCAATCAGTATTGACAGGTAATAATTGGATGTACTATTAATTATACGTACATATATCCTGTGAAGGACCTAGTTTTTTTATTTTGGCTGCTTAAATACTTAATTTCAAGTCTTTTCGGCTTTAATTTTGTGTAACAAGTTAATCTGGCATATCCTTACTTTAATATGAATTTTGCAGAAATTCAAACATTTGCGTCAACAAGATTTGCTTCTAATTAAAGTTTTTCAGAAAAATTGCCAAGCTATTTTGGCCAACTTTGGTGATGCAATATGCATGCATGTGTTGTTAAAGATGTTACTGCTATTGATGTGCATTTTAGCTCATTTTTTATGTCCAAACCTTTTGCACTGCATGCATAATGGAATATAATCTCGCCTGTTACCATTGCTAGGTCTCTCGTGGGCTTTAGTTGAGTGCAGATGGCTCATCTTGATGCTACCACTTAGTACCGTTCTTTCTCCATAGAAAAGTTTTGAATTTATGAGTAGGTATGAATCTATACGTATCTAGTTGTGTGTCTGAATACAGATATATAGGATGAAAGGTTCAAGTGATAAATGAAGCGGACGTGACCATAAAACAAGATGAAAAAGGCTTATTAAACCCATTAAGGGAAGAGTCTTTCGCCGAATTGTGTGAACTGAACTCCACGTCTTGGGCTCTATGATGTATTTACCTACATTGCAACTGTAACTCAGCTCTCAGAAACTCCTGCTTGTCTAATTTCAGTTCAATGCGTTTGCTCGGTTCTGTACGCAATATGAATGTAGAAGAAAGTAAATAATTCAGTTCAGAAAGCATTTGGATTCGAGCATCATCTGTACAGGCGAAACGGAAAGGCACAAGTTGTACAATTGTTACACATTACAGCAGATTGCTAGTCTACATTACTTTTTTGTTAGTTTGTCGCCGGAGTTTGAAGAATGAACTTAATTGGCTCAGCAATAATGGTTGCTTGACTTGCAGCTTTCACCGAAAGCGACACCGTATCGCCGTTTGTACAGCTATTTAGGTAATTGCTTAACCACCGTAAGTGTTTATTTTAAACTGTAAATGTAACGGGTCTAATGCCATAAGCAGGCAGAGCTGCGATTAGAAAGCTGTCTTATTTATTCGTCCTGCCATCGATTACTACCAGTAAAATTGCAAGGGACATTTTTTTTGGAATGTATCAATAGTGTGGAGTGGTTTTTTATTAAGATAAATACTTTCTAAATGTTCTCATAATTTCAGATTTGGCCTATGACAAATCACCTTCGTGAAAAGAAATCCAATTGTAAAATATACTTTAGAGGCAGTTTTTTTGGGATTTATAGGCCCAGTTTCTTTAATGGGAAGCTTACCAAATAAATGCATATTGAATTAGATGAAATATCCCTTGTACGTTGCACACACATAACTGTCTCTACAATTCGAGTGCAGGGAACCGTTAAATACTAACAGCCCATTGATACATTTATAACCAATTTAGCAGTAGTAAAGTAATGGCAGTAGTCGTAAAGTTGCTGACAATAGTTCTTAATAGTTACTTATCTCGGAATGTACGGATGCAACTTAACTCAAATGCAGATGTGGATTCTACTCAATTGATTGTGCAGCGTCTCGTCTCCTTCACTTCTGTAAAAAAAACGCTAGAGTTGCTGTGGACGGCAAATTAGGTTCGACAGACTTCATGATGATGTATTATAATTTATTTTATCACCCTGCGGACCCTGCTTCTGTGGGTTGGTTGGCAAAATTCATCCTTAAAATCAGCATATTCATTCAATTCATTTCCATGTTATGGGAACTGTTAGACAGATAACGGTGAATGTGTAGTAAAAACATGCAGAACATTTCTTTGGTTATAAAGGGCATACTTTCCAGATGGCTAACGTTCTCGGGGACAATTTAAATTGAAATATGGGCCAAACTACAAGCAGTGACCTTTTTTTATATTGTGAATTGAGCTAGGACTACATAAATTTCAAGGCTTTTAACTTAAGAACTCTTATTGAGATCTTCTCAGTTCCGTCTCGGCTTTTATGGTACTTTGCAACTTGTTTGCTCTCTTTTTGCAAAATGTATGCAGAAAAGTGTAAAAATTGAATTGTCATGATTTATTTAACGATCATGGACAACTTCTTAGGCACCTTTTTGAGTTTTACTCCAGCTTTTTATTTACTTTACTTCAGTTTACGTTCTGAAGAAATATGGGGAGATGTTATCATTCTTATTGTTTATAGAAGACGGATGATTTACTAGTAAGTAGCAAACGAGCAGACTTCCTTGCATGTTCTTGGAACATATTGATGCATAAATGTGTAAATGTTTATTTGACATTACATACATCCATACCTTTCGTTGGGATTCGTAATCTCTCTGTTTCTTTTAGCAATTCCAGCCGGTGCTTTTCAGATATCCAATGCACTTTTAGCAAGAATGTAATACAAATGCTGAAAGGGAAAATTTGCAGATAAAGTGGTAGGCAATAAAAGTTTTGGGTTAAGCTGTTGGAGAAGGAAATAATCGGATTAAAAGTTATTTTCGATGTCAAAGAGGCATGGAGGTTGACGTTAAGGGCTTTTAAAATCGGGTATGTTAACTGCAAGTAGATCTGTTGTTGAAAGGAAGCAGCGTGTAGTGAAGTAAAAAAAAGATAAATTGAAAGCTTTGGCACATTACAAAAGTGGGATGCAGAAGCATATGACAATGCTTCAGAATAAACGAGGCTCAAGAGAGTAATAAAAGTTCAGTTATTCATCGAAAATCCGTAGGATAGAAATGTTTTATGGATGCTGCAGGAAAGTACAGGCTAATATTCCACTCAATTGAATTAAACTGAACATCGGACCATAAACATGTCGGAATAATGCCCAATTTTAGTAAGTGTAGAAAACTATTAGCAGGGCGTAAAGTCTACAGAGAGACTGGCGAAGGCACTTAACTGAAACATGAAATTATGACAACAGAACAGGGTATCATGCTGATTACTGTACGTTCCTATCTTAGGAGAGGAATTTGTTGTTAATTAATGAGAACATTGACCAACATTAAATGTAAGGATTATTCTGCTTGGCAACTACGTCAAATTGGGAACTGGCCCGGATTCAACAGTAATTAGCGTAAAGTACAAATTGACTATGCTATTCGCACCTGCTAGAAAGAGGAGTTTTCAGGATTCAATAGGAATCACAGATAAAACTGTATAATATCTAAGTATGTGTGAGATCATGCTAACTAACTATCATATCATGTCATGCCAATTTGAACCACGGGCTGCTTTAATTCGTGTATTACTTCCAATCGAATCTGTTCAATAAAATGTAATTTAAATTCACATCTTTCATAAGCTATCTTCGATATTGGTACTTAAACGAGGTAGTGTAGTATATATAACTTGTATGGTGCAGAATAATTCGAATCCTCAATGAGAATTGACCATCATCCTCACCATTGTCATAAAATGATGTTAAAGTAAGTTCACGCAAGATTAAAAGGTGCAAAGATAAGATCCCCAGTGAGTTTGGTGGAGTACGTACGTACACACGCACAATAAAGTATCACAAACTAACCAAGTCCTTTAACGTGGAATATATCTACAATTCCATTGATTAATTGAAAGGACAGCCGGATTAATATCTTGGTTGCTACTAGGCTGGTGAATTTTACATTGAAGTAGTCCAGTTTCCAGTCCATTAAAAAAAAGGATGAATTCCATTCCCTGCATTTTTCTACTGTTTTCTTTGGTCTTATTGAAGACAACGGTAAGAAGCTGCTTGAATACTCTACGACCCAGTTAATATGTTGTCAAATACCCGTAGAATTAGCTAAAGGATACGTAAATTTTAAGAGTGGGGAACAAGTCGAGCCATGTCCCGCTGAGGGCGTAGGATTCGCTGCAGATACGGACTGTACCAAATACTACATCTGTGTTGAAGGGATCGCCATAGCTGATCAAACTTGTCCTAGTGGACTTTACTTTAATGAACGAACTAGCGAATGCGACTTTCCGGAAAATGTACCGGAATGTATTGGAGGTACGCGGCCTCCTCCAGATTCTACTGGATCAACCGGTCCTACCACTGCTGCAACTGAACCAACAGCTACTCCTACTTCCACTGGACCTACAACAACGGAAACTGCGGAAACTGACCCTACCGTGACCACCCAACCGACCGGAATTACCGAAATAACAACGCCTACAACAGCAGCTACAGCTTCAACTGGACCTAGCTCAACGACAGAAGCTAACTCCGGAGTCTGTAGGTTTATTCACTGATTGATGTCATTAAATGCCAAATACATGTCTAATTAATGAGGAAAGTATTTGTTGATATTGCTGACATTTTCAGTGAAAAGCTGTGGAGATATAGCAGTAGCTAATTCCGGTTACATTGAGTATCAATTAGATGAGCCGTACTTGAAAAATGAGGCATGTGCCTTTATAATTCGATCCTTGAATCATTCCGGGTTTCTATTTACCTTGGAAGAGAATGGTCTAGTTAATGATCCTTACGTCATAAGTGGAGCGATTGGTATTTATAGTTTTGGAAACGAGGGGCTTCAGGATGTTACACATTTGTAAGCTCCTACACGCTTATTAAAACTTTATGTTGATTACAAAGCCTTATAATTAGCATAACCTGAATGTATAAAAGGCATTTCCGTCATTTGAGTTGCGGTTTACTAACTTTTGTAAAGCTGTAAATTGTAATATACGATTCCAATATTACATTGCCGATAAATCTATTACAGAGGACCTCCAAACCCGCTTTCTCAAGCTTTTGCACCCACTTCATCGGTCGTGGTTGTATTCCGAACGGATGTTTTAATTGGAAAGGGATTCCGCCTAAAGTTCGAAGGGCTTGGGGAGTTCCGTCGGGAATTCCAAAACTTTGACAATATAATAATTTCAGATGTTCCAGGAAGCCTTAGTTATCCTGTTGGTGGGGCAAATTATATGCCCAACTCATTGTCTTTGATAACTCTGTCACAAAACCATAGGCAGATTGCATCTCTGTATGAGACGCTGAGACTTACGATAACCAAGGTGGATATTGAGAACTCTGTCAATTGTATCGCTGACTTTCTAAAAGTGTATAAGCTTTCTGGTGAAACTGTTGTGGAGCAGGAAAGGTTGGATAGAAACACGTGTTTATAGCTATATTTGGCTCATTTTTAGTTTTAAAACTACATTGGCTTCCATTTTATCATTACAGATTGTGTGGAGCAAGTTTGGCTCAATTAGAGTTTGATACGAATGGAATGTTCATCCTGCTTTTTAAATCAGATCCAACCACTCACCAAACCGGGTTCAGTTTTGAGTGGTCTATTCACCGAGACTGATTTAGCAATCTACCTCAGTCTATTTAAGTCAAATTAATGGAGTTCTGTCTAGAATGCTGTAGAGAAAATAAATAACGACCTACTTGAGAAATCAGTCACGTCTGCAGGATCTTTTAGTACGATTTTTAAAGCATCAAGTCATTAACTTTATAACCGTTTAGATTGAGTAAATGACACAAGCTAAACCTACCTAAGCGACTTTCACTCAAGCATCCAACCACCTACAACCTATGCGTATATAGGTATCCGGTCAGTATGGCAAGTTACGAAGTGGCAAGTTTTTGTACTTAAAAATCAAAACTAAAATAGTTAAGGTGGCAAGATTATAATTTTGGCAAATCCAAAGTGGCAAGATGTAAAATAATGACTAGCTTATCAGCTCAGTTAGCATACTGTCATACTCCTTGTTCATTCACTACACTAGGACACTAGGACATTTATTGCTTTTAGTGTTTTAGTCCTGCTCGAACCTCCACTAATTCAGGATGGGTTCCTCCTACGTTGAATACAGTAGTACTAAGGGTACTTTAAAATTGGCTTATTGCAGATACACGTATTCTAAAAGAGTGACCGATAAAAACGCGATCAAAAAATATTATTATTGGGATAAAAGACGTCACTGCAGTGCATTCTTAATCAATACAAATAAATATGTTATTTTTGAACAACTTGCCACTCTAACAGAAATTTCTTACTTGCCACTCTGCAAAAGGCCATTTTAAAAACTTGCCAACGCAGCTTTTTTAACTTGCCATAAAAAACTTGCCAGACTGACCGTGAATCGCGTACCTATATGATGTAGGCGTGTATCTAAGCATTTCCCCTTTAATTAAACATTCCTGCGATTTTTCCAACTCCAACTAATGAAAAAATTCTGTCTTAGTCTCATATACGTCTTAGAATTTGTAGAATCCATAGTTAACTTCCGATCCGTTTGTCCTATAGAGAAACTTTGTAAAGTCAATCCGTGCATTTTGGCTGATTTTTTTTCTTTTTTATTCATTTCTTAAGATATCGGAAGCTCTAATTTTTACAAAGCTATAAGATTACTAAAAGAGACAAATAGTATTAGTTGTGAGAGGGTAAAGAAACCTGGATACGCATTGAGGAAAATTTAATCTAACTAGCAGAAAGAATCAGCGTACATCACTTCAACTGATATTGGGATCATTATCTCCAAACATCAAACTGTCAGCCGTCCAAATTTACACTGAAAAACTCATTACTGACTAAAAAATAAGTCCTCCATGTCGAAGTTCGTATCCTTCCAGTACGAATTTTGCTTCCTGGGCTGTGTTAAATGAATGATGGCCCTGCTTATCTTAACGGGGATCGTAGATCAACTGAACTTTTAATACTTCCAGAAACTACGAACCCAGTGTCACCAAGAGGCTTCTCATGATAAATATTTTCCTCATATTTCTTTACTCGGCTTTCCTTCCAATATCATATTTTCTGATGGTGGGTAACATCATATCTAAATCTGGGAAAACATCCCATCTTTCTGAATTACGGCTTACGGGCCATTGTCTTTAAATTGTTTGTGTAGGTTGATATTTGATAATTTTGGACGTTTCTGCTATACTGTCGGGGATCTTGCTTGGAGATTCGTATGTTTTGGACCATTTGGAAAAACTTAAAATGTCATCTAAAGGTTCATTAAAGTTTGGAAGTAATTTACAAGCTATTATAAATTCTTTAAATCTATTTTGGAACTCTATAATTGAACTCGGGGAGGCTATCAATTTTTTTAGATGTTTTAACTTAAAACATCTTCATAAACACGTATTCTCTACACAGTCTATCATCTCTATCTGTGGTAATTAGATGATTTGATACTTTCTCCGCAGTTTCAACATTGGGCTTTAACTATAAACGGCAAACTTTATTTGAATTTGTAACCAAAAACATTTTTCGAAATGTACAAAGATCAAAGAGAAAGCACTTTTTGCTTGGCTTAGATTCTTTTGATAACATAAAAGGAAAGCGTGGTCATTATTTATTTAAGTAAAGTAAGTACTGAAAATGACAACGGAGTATTAAGTACGGGTTGTGGAACAGAATAAATAAAATAATAATCTAATAAATAGATATCTTTTCATCCTTGCAACTAAAGCTGGACTTTTATCAAGATTTGCTAGAGGCTTTTCTCATGTACAAATGAACCAGATCATTTATTCCAATTCAGTACTTAATGTTCATTGTGTTGCTGTGTGTATGTTATCTTTAACAAGCTTGCTTTGGTTGCTTTCCAGCTACTTAATAATGTCCTTATTTTTACGAAAATAATGTCATAAACAAGCCGAAAAATGAGTAATGATGACATACAGACGGGAGGGTTAGACAGCCCGGCTTACTCCTTGTTCCTTTTAGTGTCCCTAAAGTAGAGTGTGTTGTTTTCGTAGTTTTATTATGATAAGTGAATGTAATGGAATACAGTACAGTCCTTCTTAGAACTGCAATAAATCTTGTTGAATATTTGTGGTTGAAAGGGCTATTGTTGGGCTTGTTTATGAGAGTATTTATGTTATTTGTCTCCCACCGAGGACCTATTTAAATTTCTCAGAAAATAAAAGGCTTTCTTCGACTTTTTACAAGTTTAACGGTTTAAAATTTTGCATTGTCAGAAATGAATATGCGATTGAGGCAAAATTCTAAAACCCTTGTAATAAATACCTACGTTACAGTATTCGTTTGCCAGCCGGTGTTTTTTGCATGGTTTGAGCAAAACCTTGAGCTGCTTGTCAATTTACATGAAATATTATGACTAGAATTCTGAAGTGATGTGTGACATAATTAAGTATAAATTCTAATTGTGTGTGTTTTCTCCTTTATTTCAGATTCATAGCGGTGACCCAGCCGATAAAATATGCCAAACACAAGAGCAACACTCGAGTTTGGCTGACAATAGTGTTCGTATGGGTGTTTTCAGGACTAGTGGGGTCGCCCATCGTTCTTGGTCTGAACAGCCCCCCGGAGTCTGTTGAAGTTGATGCTTCTCAATGCATTTTTCACAACTATTACTTTGTCTTCTTCTCATCCCTTTGTTCCTTCTATATTCCGTGTACTATCTTGGTTTATCTTTACTATAGAATTTTTAAGGTGAGCTGTCTAGTTTGGTTTCTTGTACTGCCATTTTTATTAGGTATTATTATGCGGATAATTCTCAAAATGTCTTGTCGAGGTCCACTTAGGGTATGCTTTATAAATTAAGTCATAAATTAGAGTTGAAGTCTTGGCCTAGGTAATGCTGATATTTCCTGTAACTGCGGTGTCGTTTTATTTTAAATTACATTAAATTTGAACTTTTCAGTCGCTAATTGACAATGTAGAAAGTTAGTTATTGAGAGAAAGTCATTTCAGTTAAGATTGCTGTGCAAAATGCAGAAGTAGTTTCAATTTTTCGAAATTGTACACTTTATCAGCAGTTAAAAAGTGAAATTCAATTAATACTGGCTACACTGCACCGTATTCACACAGTTTGAGTGCATAATTTACTTAAGAAACCTGGTTTAATATGCAGGAAAGATAAGCTTAAAGCTTAAAGTGAAGGGAAATAAGATTAAAATGACTTTCTATTCGGAATTTCTTCGAGGGATTGCAGTTTCAATGGAAGAGTAGGGAGCGCTTATATAGGACCTTAAGTTCATTGTCGTTAATTTCTATAGAAAGAAACAAAAGGTTGTTGGCATTTTTAATCCCTTTCAAAAGCGTCGTTTCTCTTTTGTCTCACGTTCTAGACCGTAGAGAGGGCTTTCGCTACTTATTGTTGCTATTGTTTAATTCCTACCAGTTCATACGATATAAAGTAACCGAGTCCAACTTTACGAGCTATTGTTAGTCGTAGCAGTTAAAGTTTCGAGAGTCTTGTCCTTGTCAATATTGATTAGTAGGTTGAAATGAAAGAAAGTGTTGAAGATTGGTCTCAGCTTCAGTTCAGTATCCATCTCACAAGATTTATAAATGTATCTTAGGCCTGGTTTTCTGATACCAAAAGTAGGTGAAGCTATCTTGTCCACCCGACCGTTAATTTTGTATTAGAGATTGACAAATTGTTGAGCTGTTGTTAGGAATCATAAAAGAACAAATGGATGATACAGGTTTCAAAATATTTAATTATGAATGCAAGTTTTTAAATAAAGTTTTATTGAAGTTGCAAATCGGTTGTTATTTCTATAACGGTCATTTCTTTTATGGTAGAATTTTAGCTTTTTCTAAAAATGTTTCTAACGGATTCTATTCTACTATTTATATGATCTGATAAATAGAAAAAATTTGGGGATTTCTTGAAATCCAAAGGAAACCTTGTCACTATTGTTCCATTAAAGGTTGGGCCGGTCATATAACTCTAACTGTAATGTAAGCTTAATTTCCCCAAGTATTTTATACAGGAGAAAGTTTTTCCTAATCCCTCTTAATGCCTTTACTTCCCATGATAAAGAAAGCTAGTAAGAAATAATGGATAGTGAAAGGAGGTACAAAGCTGGATTTAGTAAATTGAACTAATGTGAAATTAGATAGGGTTATACGAACAACAAAGTAAAGGTAGCAAAGAGAATTATTGACTTTGCAGTGCAGTGCTGGGTATGTCGTTCCTTCTTTGGGAAAGTGATCTTGTAAGACGAGTGTAATAGCAATGGTAATAAATCTCGTTTAAAACCGGTCCGTGTTCATTTGTTCACTTTAGTTCATTTAAGAAAGGGACAAAGTTTCTCAAGGTTTAAGATTTGTCTTAAGACAGCCAAGACAAGCTGTATAGAAAGGGGAACTGCACTGGTGGGTTTATGTAACTGTGTGGTACTGCTTGGACATCCACGTACGTTTCAATAAGCCAACTATATATAGCTACAATAAAACTGACGGAAACTGGTCAGTGAAAAATAGAAAGTCGTGGAACGGTCGGTTGGAAAGGACTTTCTACAAAAACAATGTCATTAGTGTTTGTTTCCAAGTAGTATTGTGTATAGGAGGGGGTTTGGTAATAAAGTTAAAAACAAAGAAATCAATCCTAATCCGAATCCCATTCGAGAATTGTATCTGGGTTGAGATGGTCAAACTTTATGGGAAATAGGTCCAGCAGGGTTAAATCTAGTGATTCTCTACTCTAATGTTGGAGTTGTGAAGATGCATCCATAATTAATTACGGCTTCGAGACTAAACCAGGATGGAAGTAGGACTTACACACTTGTCATGTCACCAAATTAATTTTGTGGTACAATTTCTTGAATTATTTTGTGTTGAGGGATTCAAACAGTCTTTCAAATCACATAATTTTGTATAAAGTCGACCCTACATTTTAGTTGTTTTATGTTAGGAACGTTATCGTAAAGTTAACCTTGGCTGATCCAAAACTATGTGCGAGAGTAGTAATCCGATCAGGAGGATAGCACAACATACCACTTTTTAGTCGGCTGACATCGCCATCTTAACTGTATTAACTTGAGATTAGATTAAAGTCAAGACTGAATGTCGTAGGCCATTATTGGTATTCTACGTGTCCTTTGCTCCATATAATATAGAAGAGAAACCAACTATACATGTAGATATGTTCCACTGTTACTTTAATCCAGTTAGATAAAGTATAAAAAATGTATCCCGAGCTGTAGATTGCCTACTGTTTCCAGCATTTCTTGACCCCCTATCGATTTCGATTAGAATTTTGGCCATGTCTGTATAAATTCTCTTCACAAAAGTAACGCTCACAAGAAGGAACTTTATGGATTTTCTACTACATCGCTTATCCCTGCTTTCTCTTCATACTTTTGGCTGAGCTGCTACAAAAACTTGTGTCTTAATAGGATATTGCAATTGCAATTTCCAAAGACTAAAATCAAGCATCCTATAAATTCCTTGAGATCCTTGCCTTACCCTCCCGTCTATTTACATTAGGTACGCAAAAGAAGAAGGGCCTGAACTAACCATTCCTTAATTGACTTATCTTCTTAAAAGTTCCAGAGTTGATTAAAGGAACAGGGATGTAATGCAATATATTGTGCTTTGGTAGGCTGAAAGTTTTCAGATTTCCTTAATGTAGAGAGACAGTAGTGAATGGTATTGGTGGCGAATGCCTGTCTGTCCCTGTCTTGATCAGAAAGGGACTCCGCAAAAGCAAACCATGTTAAAGATAAGGTACATACGAAAAGATAAGAGACTAAGTCCAAAGGGATTTAATTAAAGCTTAGAAGAAAATAGAAGCATTGAATTACCGGGCTGACTTATAATTACCTTGAATGAGTACTAAACTAGGTAAATTATTTTCTGGAATGGGGTTTATGAGCTTAATTAAATCTTAGGGAAACTAAGATAACTAAGCTAAATTTTTGCAAAGACAAACCAAGGACAGCATAGCAGAACATGCGTTCTTTACCTTACGGTCTAATTTAATGAATAATTTATTCAGGCATGAAAAGTTCCGAGTAGGTATAGTAAGAATAACGACCTTGTAGCTTATTTTATACTAGGTAATGCTGCAAAGATTGCATGGCTTACTAAGCATATGGATGTGGAAGACGAGAGATGTGAAATTGTAATCTTGTTTCGCTAAGTAATGTTGTTTTTTATAATTATAATTAAAGGTGATACGAGAGAGGGCTAAGAAAGCTGCTGGGGGTCACGGGAGGCCCGTGGGGGGAACTGTGATTGAGAATATGGCTCAAACGAAGAGATTAGCCGAGACGACGTTAGGAGGTCCGTCCACCCTGACGCTGCCGAAGTCAGAAACCATGGAGGAGGATGAGAAGGGTACTAATACGGGGAGTGGAAGTCAGGTAATTGATAAAATAATGGTGCAATATGGTTCTGCTAAGACTAGAAAGTTAACATGTCGTATATCCTCGTTAAAGTCAACTCTAAAGACCCTTTCCATAATACCAGTATTGCGCTAGGACAATCAAATATTAAGGTTGGTCCTCAACACCTCCATTGAATAGTAGCCCGCGGGTTATTAAGCAAGAATATACGGTAATGTACTCTTGTGTAACTGCGATTTATTTTTACTGCTCAAGAATACTCTGCATAAGCACTAAAGTGGCTATTCCCAAAGGTTAAATGTATTTTATGTTAAATGGGGAAATCATCGTGTAGTACAACTACCATATAATAGCTCTTCTACAGATAAACGGACAGCTTGACAGGAGAATTTAATTTAAATTGGTGTTAAGGAATAAACTATTAATTTTGAAACCGCTGCCCAAGAGTGGTTCTCAGCTTAGGCTTTAAACTACAACATCCAAAGGAGATATGAATCATCAAAAGACCCAGAATAGAATGGCCTAAATAACATTCATGTAACATGCCCCCTAGAACCACCAAGCCAGCTTTTGACAAAGTCCACCGTAGCTCAAGAATAAGTTGAGGTCATGAGGTCATATTTGAATGGGATAGAAACGGCTACTATTTTAGTAAAGCAGAATAAGATAACTGTCGTAACGTATTCCATCCTTATTCATTTCCTGAGGGGACTGAATGAGGGTGATGAATCGTTACCGTGGTTGAAAAGAGCACAATTTACAATAATGGACTGTCCGTGTCACTAGAGCATTTTGGGCAATTTGTCCTTCAGCAGTTTGAACTGTCTTCCTCCATTTCTTGACACTCTTGACATCCAGTCCGTGTCCATGTCCATCTTTACTACTTGGGACCGTCCATAAGCCAAATGCCAAGCAAATGTAAGGGGAGTGGCTCAGTGATATGTATATTGATGATAATCATTCATAAAAACCATCCGTTTAAATCATCTCTTTGTTTTGGGGTGACAGGCACGTCCAGTGATAAAGTAAGAAGGCTGTAAAGCAGTTTGTAAGGGGAAAGGGGGCACATACCGTAATGAATGGATGACCCCCTGATGCCCCCCACCAGTAGTTGAGCTAGACCTCGATATAAATCTTACTTGGCGTAGGTTGGAACTGTTGAAACTGTGTAGTTTTTCCTAGCAATGCAATGCAATGCCGGGTTAAATCCTTCTTGTCAGCATATCCTTTAGAATAACGGCTAACAAAGCTGTTTTGGGGATGGTAAAGTACTAATTTTTTTATTTGGAGAAAGCTTCTCTACTGACTGGTACCAACGGTGTAGCCGGTTTGAAAGGTATTTGTATGTGTGCCAGTGTTTTTTCTTAGACTGTTTCCAACCACAATGATGATATGTTTGCGGATCGATTGCTGAGAAAGTGGTCTTTTAAGTGGTCGTGTATTTTTTTACACGTTGGTTGCTGCATTTCTTTTGCCCTGTCGTCGTAGTCGTCTTTGTTTTTTAGGTTAAGTAGTTTCTTGGGAAATCTCACCAACTTGCCTTGAGGCAGGTTGAGATGTGATTAATCCTTTGTACATTTAGGAATGTTTTTAGCTCTTGCAAGGTTATTCTCAGGGGAGCTATACCGGGTCCGTTCCAGTTTTTGAGGCAGTTCTTCTAGCGAAATTGTAGTGTTGGTTGGGTAAAATGGTTGTGGAAATGTAAGGTTACCAGTTAAAACTTTCGAAAGTATTTTTCCCAAGTTAAGTGTAATTTTGTGTGCTTTTTATTTTTCCGTGACAATAAGTTAGGACAACTTTGTCCATGTATCGCATAGTAAGATCACCGGTACCGTGTATTGGCAAACCGTAGCCCTTTAAAAGAGGAATACTTTTAGCATATCGTATATCCTCGTTTAGAGTCACCGTCTCGAATAGCTGCCTCTTAAAAAAGCTACTATTGATAGCATTAGCCCTATTCAATTCTCCGTTAAAGTATACCGTTAAAAATCCCAAATAGTAGCCGGGTTACAGTTTAGAAATACACGGAATTGCAACCAAACTCTTGAGCATTAAACGTATCGCTTTTTGCTGTGTTTTGCGTGTGTAGCCACCGAACTGTACTCTACTCTGCATCTAGCTACTAAGAGTAAATATGTAGGGTAAAAGTGGTGAAAGTTTACTGAAATAAATTACTTCGTAAATGGAAAAAATGACACTATACAAAAAGTACATGTTTTTTGTAAAGTATGATTATTCATTTTATTTCGTTCTGTTCTGTTATTTTCTATGAAGTTTCTGACTTAATTCTCGTTTTATTAACTGCCTCATGCCTGCTTCTCATATTTTAACTTTCATCATAAAGTGTCCGCCTCTCTACTCTGGTTTTAAGTACTTTCACGTATAAAATGGGTTGTCTTTTGTAAAATTAGCTCAACAGTTTCAGTTTATTGCACATTTATCTAATTCATTACTTGAGTACAGTATATATTTCGATGGGGAGGATGATAGGTTATAAAATGATGGTAGCACGTACTTGGAGAAGAATTGAGACTCCCATTTTGTGGTTGGAATAAGAGCACTTGGAACGTTTGTGAATTTATTATTCATCTCGCTCAACATGGGAAACGGATCATATGCTGTGTATGAATATGAAATGTATGTACTAGGTTGAATAAAATGGTTTAGGAATTGCTTCAACTTTTTCTCAATTAAATACATGTATGATTAATCACCGGAGATTTTTATTGTTTGGGTGGTTAGCTTTGGAAAGTAAGTTTATATTTTATGGATATTTTAAAATGAAATCAAATAGGAGGATGGGGACGATAAGGAGTTGGACGATGAGCATGACGACGGGGATGACGCAGATGGTTCTCCAGACTCGGCTGACGAGTGCCAAATAATTGCTAACAATCAAGTAGCCACGGCTTTTGTCCTCGAATCCGTTCGTAATGAAGAGAGGTGAGAAAGTATATTCTATTGTGTACATTTGTTCACAGGTTTTTAAGTGAGGATCATGGTTAACCGTTAATATTTATCGTACCTTAGGGTTTAAAAAATGTATCAAATTAAATTAAAAACTTTCACTCTTGATAAATCACATCCATTCTACATGAACAACATTATTACCCTAGTTAGAGGCTTAATCGTCCTAAAACAAAACAGTTTCTTCTACTTCTATAATTTCTGAACTATTCGTAATAGAACTCTCCTAAAGTTGTATAATCCCCTAAAAACCCTTGGTTCCTAAGTTTCCCTTTAGTGAAATAATCATGCATGGTTCCTCAAGGGTAATTAAAATCATAAATAAGACACTTCTACCCAATAATATTAGAATAGTTGCCCGTCCAACAAAGTTAAATGAGATATGCATAATGGCACGGTCTCAATTGTCTCTCTTAGTTTAATTAGTGGAGGTAACGTTAGGGAAGTCCTAATGGCCCACGCTCTAGGCACTAAATACAAGGAAATGTTCAACCGGAATTAAATGGTTAAATGGCCCAGGAATTCCCATTACAGTTTCCACTGGTCGCTTGAATGCCATTTCTGTCTACTTTCTGCAATGAATCTGAATCTGTCTTTTTTTTAGAGGGACGCTTGGTCGAGTTGAACACAATGGAAATCACGACTCAGGATACGCTGCCTCGAATATGGGAGACGGTCCTCATCCTGCGGTTACCCTAGAACCTTCTCCAGCCAGCCCTAAACTCTCCCATCCAAATTTGGTGAGTATTGTTCGTCGAGGATGGTAGCCTAACCTATCGTAGCTTGTAATATTTTAAGCTTGATTTCATTCTAAGAGTTTACGAAAAGATTTTTGAAATTGTATCATCCAAGTTCATCAGGAACAAAGTGACTGTTGAGTTGGAAAATGCTCTCGTTAAACTTAAAGCAACTCACAGTTATTAAACTTGTAAGAAGAGCCATAACTGACTGCCAGCCGACTTACTAAATAATGTACAATTTCCAATGAATCCGAATGTCGTGCTTGGCTAGATATAAAAGGCCATGGAAGAACCTTGCAGACCTTTTCAAACGCCTTCCTGAACCCAATCGATACTGTTGGCAGTAAGTTAGGTGGTTCTTTAGGTGCTAGTTCAAGAAAATAGGAAAAACTTTTTGCTTTAACTGACTCAAACTACGTAAATATTACTGTGTGAGATCACTCAAGTCTCAAAGGATCATCATTATATACTTCAGCCCCGGGACCAAAATAAAAAGGGTCACTCAGTCAGTACAATA
>JAQFZX010002380.1:0-19461 GCA_034682405.1 Hydroisotoma schaefferi | reverse complement strand
TAATTTTACGGTCTGTAAGCTGGATTTCCAGCCTACAGATTTTAACATTGCCTGGCATAGACTCCGGCACATGTCTGATACTACCTAACCGATGCTGCTTCTGCTCGAAACAGGTTAATGATAAGGGAAGGTTCATCAAGAGCAAGATAAGATAAGATGCAGCATTTGATCTTTGCAGTTTTTCCAGCATTTCTTCCATAACAGAAGCAGACGGATTATCATCCTAAAGCCACAGGACTCAAATAGAGAGAAAAACAAGAATTAGTTTACGTTTTCTATAAAATAATTAACCGTTGTAAACGCACGTAACGACGAGGTGTAAACAAGGGTTAGATGTCTCGTGCGCACGGTGTGTTCGGAGTTAAATTAATACTTTATGCCATATTCTATTATGCTTGCCGATTTATGATTAATTAGTAATTACTAATTACAAAAAAAAAGCGGTTAAGAATCTTTACGGGTTTGTGATTTGGAGAGAAATGGTTTCGTTTGAATGACTTATGACGTAATATGGGATATAATCCTATTTGTGTTTTGTTCAACCCATTAAATTGATTATAACGGATAGAAAAAAATGAGTAGTATTAATGTTGATGTTGCGGAATAAAGGGGTTTATGAAGGCACTAGCTTTGAAGAAAAATAGTTGACATTTCCAGCGTGACATTTAATTTTGTTTAAATTGAAAGCATATCAAGTTTTCATCAATTCAATGGTGAATAAATTTATCCCATTGTTGGCCAAGCAGATGCTGTACTACCGTCCATTTCAGCGGCCCTTTGGTTACCTGCACTTAGCGCATGGTTCTCTCCTCCTGAAAACCACAAGCCCAATACACGAGTTAATTTATAAAGTTACGAGTACTAATTAATAGATAGTAGAAGGTAATTACCTATTGGAGCTTTGCACTCGTTACAGATGGACCGTTCGTTGGCACCACCGCAGTTCCCTATTCCATAGATATGTCCATTAGGACACTTGAACCAATGACCCGGCCCAAGGTCTCTTTCAAGAGCTGCCAATACTTCCTTTCTCTCCATTTCAGATATCCCCAGCCCGGTTCTTATCGCTTCTTCCAACTCCTAGAATTACATTTATATTGTGTATTTTATTTTGGACATCCCTGCAGGATAGTTTTAAAACTTCATACAGACCTTCATCAATGTTCGTATCTCTTCCTTCATCTTGTGGGTGAATGGTATGGGAGACAGGACAACTTCAAGGATTCTCTCATAGATTGGAGTTCCTTGGTAATGACGGTTGGGAAAGTTCTCATGAGATCTCCGAGTGTAAATTTGATGCAGTTCAAATAATCGTTCCAGTTCACAAGAAATATCCCCCATCTCTCTCCTGCTTAGCGGTAACTTCCTATCCAACACGTTTGCAAACAGTTGGGTGTAGCGGGAGGCCAAATCAACTTGAAGCTTTGGTGTAAGGTCAGTCTTGACTTTCAAAAGTACTTGAACAGCTCCTGCACCGTGGTTTACAAGGAAATGGAGAGAAGCTAAGGTCATTTCATCCACCTGAAGAAATGGAATAAGGACAATTGATCATCTCACAATAACGCTGCTAATTTAAGACCAATTGTTTTGTTGGCCGTACCTGTTTTGGCAACACCCTTAGCTCCTGGCGTCCCAGGACAGGTACAACATTGAACAGGTTGGACTTGATAAATTTATACAGCACTGGCAAAGTCTCACTCCAAGCCAGTTCCATGGATTTCATTTTATTAATCAGAGTCCCTTGCGTAGCCTTGATTTCTTTGTAGCTCCCGGATATCTTCTTTTTAACCTTCATAACGTCTTCCATATTGGCTCGGATGGCGTTGTTGAATCGCCTACAGTTACCAATTATGGTTGAACAAAGGGGACAACGCTTTGCATTAATCTCTAGAGTTTCCGCAGGACTATCTGTCATATCCTCTTCCTCCGAACCAGACCTTCCCGTCATGTACAAGCTTAGACCTGTGACCTCTATCGCATGCTTACAATCAGGAAGCAGAACGAAGCTGGAGGTTAGGTCAAAGAAAACGTTAAAACTTAAACAATCAACGTGAAAATATGAAGCTTATGATTGAAAACCCTACCGTGCATCCTGTAGATTTTCGTAGCCTAGAAATACTGTAGTAAGTTCTTCGTGGTTACAAATTCTACACTGAAGAGGACAAGGTTCTCCACAAAACCCGATGCAGGGATGACCACACTTTATCTTCAATTGACATGGTTCATCACACGGATCTCGGTCACACATCTCCCGACACTTTTTGGTGCAACGTTTATGCTCACAACTCCAAGAACAAGGTTCCTATCAACAATTCGGAATTACTTCAAGTTCAAAAGAATCTAACTTATAATTCTTACAGCACAACCCTGACAAGTGAGTCCACAGTCATGACGGCACTTGGAATGCTCACATTTCATGGCACAGTTCTTCTTGCAAGGTGGACACGCCCTTGAGCAAGGAAAGTCACAACTACAAACAAGAAAACAATCCTTATTATTCTTATTTAAAACTTCTACTACTTCCCGTATCTAAAACCTTACACATGACCACACGGCCAGATTTTTCCACAGTTACTCTGACACTTGTGATGAAATCGCCCTTGAAGGCATCCACTACACGAGCCCATACAAGTGTGGCCACAGCCACCGGTCTCCTCACTGAAAACCTCGGCACAAGGCTCATTACAGTACTTCAGAGAGTCTTGAGGTGTGACTGTGAAATAAGTACAATATATTAGACTACTTATTGTCTTTGGAAATCAACAAAAAAGAGGTACTTGTTTGACTCAATCCGCATGGAACTTTGGTCTGGTGAGAACAGGCAGATTTGAGCAGCGGTGGGACGAGTTCAGTACACAGCTTCCGGTCCGGTCGTTCGCTGCAAGCGATCTCCACACCGTGTCTACATTCTTGAATCCGTTTTTTAACGACAACCTAGATAGAAGAATATGAAACTTTTAAAAGCAAGGTTTAAGGGCGTATGAAGACGACGCTGTTTAATAATAAGTTTAAATTAAACTGCAATAAATGCGTACCTTGCAAGGTCCACAGGGTTGGAAGCACAAATTCTGACACTTGTGTCCACAAGTGAGGGAAGTGTCTAGAATCTTTTCGCAGGGATAGTGACACTCGTAAGCTTCAGGGTCGTCGTGGCATTCCAGGCCAACAGTGTGACCACACTTTTCTATTTTCCTTTCCGTTATTTGCAAACAAGGAGGGCACTCCTGGTGACACTTGTGAACCAAAAGACATGGATGACCTGGAACAAACCAGTTAAGGATTAAAACGCATGTTGGGCTATTATGAAGGTCATTAGTATAGTGAATTAAATAATATTGAGAGTTTACAACCTTCTGGACAACTTTTTGCACATGGCTTTGTACAGTTATAAGCAAAATGGTCCGGATCCTCTAAAACATGGCATGTTTTCGTACAAGAATGTCCACAAGTAAGCCTGATGGTACAGGGCAGTAGGCATTTTAGATTCGGGTCTTTCTGGTCCCCACACCGAATTTGAACCTAAGACAACCCGGTCTTACATACCTTCTGTAGAAATAATATATAACAAACTGTGTATGGATAAGCACGTACGTACCTCATGTTGACAGTCGATGTTTATGTGAGTGATGATCGTATCGCACGTAATATCTTCGGGTTTAAACCTACACTCGACCAGTTGACTGTGACCGCAGGGTAGCACCTTCTCCATCAACACCTTGCAGTTTACTTGACTCGCTTCTTTGTGACACTTTAGGGTCTTGGGATGTCCACAGGAAGGGATTTTTTCTACCTCCACCTTGCATCGGTACTTAGCGGGATGTACGTGACAAGCAAGGTGCTCTTTGTGACCACAGGGGAGGTCTTTGTGAACGACGACTTCACAGTCCACACTTTCCACTGGTTTGTGGCACTGCACCCGAACTGCGTGCTGACAAAGAAGAGTCTTCTCTACAACTTGCACGCACGGAGGGCAAGGTTTCGAACAGATTTCTTCACAAGGATGAGCGTTAGCTGCACACGGTTTTGGACAGGCTTGCTCACATTTATAGGTCTCGTCGTGGGTACGGTCTTCGATGTGGCAAACTCTGACACACTTGTGCTTGCAGGAGAGAACTGTATCACAGAGACGGGCACATCCTCCAGCTGGTGCCTTATCTAAAAACTCCTCAGAGCTTCCAACTGAAGATATCTCATCGTGGATGATGCACTCGAGGGTCAACTTAGGTCCGCAGAGACCATCACTGTCTAATTTCTCCTTGATCTTTGACCAGGTCTCGCTTTTTCCTGAGAGGATGCCCATGTTACCTACGATGTACAATCCATGTCTGCCAAAGAAGAATACAATCTTGTAGACATTAGATCAGGAAATTACTTTTATTCGGATTATTAATAATTACTTTGCTCGTGACAGTGCCACGCAGATGCGGTTGTCGATGTTCAGAAAACCAATCTTGCTCTCTATATTGCTCCGAACCAAGGATAACAAAATGATGTCGTTCTCCTCCCCCTGGAAGTTATCCACGCATGTTATCCTCACGTCGAGACAATTGGAAAACGTCCTGAACGTCTTCTTTAGGAGGAACATCTGGCCGGTGTAGGTTGTCAGGACGGTTATTCGGTCACTGGAGTAACCGTTCAGGATCAAATGACGACACAGGCTGGCCAAAAAGTTTGCCTCGAACTTATTCGATTTGCTCAGAGAGTCACTGTCCTTTAAGTTATAAAAAGAATATTACAATCCAGTTACGTTTTGTACACACAAAGCAACCGTACTGGCAAAGCTTACCGATTGCTCCAACTCATTGTGAGACAGGAAGTAGAGATTTTTAGAAACTCCAGTCACTTCCGGATAGAGAGATACCTTTCGGTCATTGTGTAATTCTTCATATATTGTTCCAACTACAAGGTTGGCGATATTCGGTTTCATACGGTGTTGCACCTTACAGTTTCAATCATACAAATATAACATACCAACGCAACCCTTAATATATTAGCAGGCTAAACTTTACCGTCAGTTGATAACAATTCAGCTTGTTGTTGAGCATTCGCTCGAACAGGGAAATGTCCAAGTTGTAGTTCTTCGCCAGTTCGTACACCGTCGTACTTGGCCTGAGTTGACGGTGATCACCTACAATTCAATGCATAAATATATTATGTTTCACACTCCATTGTGAAAAGTCCACACACAATTAGTTAACTCAAACCTATGAGGATAAGATGTTCGCAAGATTTTGTAATAGAAGTTACAATATGAGACTCCAAAATCTCAGCCGCTTCTTCAACAATCACTAAAACAAAGTAAAAAAATAAAAGAACGTTTCTGAATAAATAAGGTCTATTTGTTTTTGTGTTGAATGGCATACCAATTTTGGACTTCATTTTCCGAACTAAGTCATTATACTTGGCAGCCCCGGTGGTGGTCATTCCAACAACCAGACTCTTCTCTAGAATATGACTTTCGGCGTATCTCTGGATCTCCTGAACCTTTTTCTGCTCTTCGATAAGCTTCTTCTCAATTTCAATCAACTTTTTAGCCAGAAGGGACCGAGCTCGTCCCACGATTTCAAAATACAAAGCCCATCTCTTTCCATGAGTGATGTCATTCCAGTTGACAGAGTCTGGATTGCTTTTAATCCTCTCTAGCAGTTTTGTCACATCCGGAATAACCAGTAGATTTCTACTGTAAAGGTCAAACAGAGTTCGGAGGAACCGGCCTTTATTCCGCAGAATGAGTTGTTGATATCTATGTCCAGAAACCAGCTTCACGTACGTCGGGGGAGGTAGTTTCCGGGTTACAATTTCCTCGACTACTCTTTCGACTTTGTGGTAATCCTCCTCACATTGACTGATGGAAATATATGGGAGATACTCTAGTAGTTTCGGATTTTCCTCCTCACGCCTACCGGGTTTCCTGTCCAGATGAAATTCATCAATAACTCGATTTTTAATCATTTCCTCAACATCGTAATCTTCGTCTTGGTCCGAGTCCTGTTCCTTGATCTCGTTGACTTTGTCTACTCGTTTCCTCTCTCCTCTCTTTCCCATTGAGTCATGCAGCACTTCGAACCATTTCCGGATAGTTAAGTGGGGATTGTAGCCAGTATGGATGAAAGCCTTATCATACACGCCCAACCAACCCCCATTACTTATCATGGTCCAGAGCGAGTCGTCGTACTCCCGTACCAGCTCATCCCACACATTCAATTTTGTGAAATCCACTACTCCTATAACAATTTAAAAGAGTTATCATCAATCACAACTAATGTTTAAGGGGAGCGCGGCAGGACGTCCTGCGCCTTGGAGGTCCCACGGTCAGAGGTCCCTTTACGGCTGGAGGTCCCACGGACAGAGGTCTCGCGGCTGGAGATTCCTAACGTCTAGAGGTCCCTTACGACTGGGGGTCCCTAATGGCTGGAGGTCCCTTACGGCTGGGGGTCCCTAATGGCTGGAGGTCCCTTACGACGGGGGGTCGCTCTGACTAAAAAGATGGTTCAATTTAGCAAACGAGACATGCATGGGATCTGCATACATGAATAAAGTGGAATAGAGTATATTAATGGCAGAATCGCATCGTTAGTTTTAATTATTATTATAAAATCTCTTCAAAGCAAAAGTACCAACAAATGTAGCTGCTTAATGAATTGCGGCTTAAAAAATGTAATATCTCTTAACTCAACATCAGTTTTTAATAAAAGTTGGAACTGAAACTTAACTAACCATGGGATTCTATCATTATCATGCTGTACTCCAATTTTTCGATACAACATACATATCTCGTTTGCTAAATTGAACCATCTTTTTAGTCGGAGGGACCCCCAGCCGTAAGTGACCTCCAGCCGTTAGGGATTTCCAACCGCGAGACCTCCGACCGTGGGACCCCCAGCCGTAAGGGACCTCCAGTCGTAAGGGACCTCCAGTCGTAAGGGACCTCGAGACCCGGGACTTCTGACCGTGGGACTTCCTGTCGTAGGCCCAAGTTTAAGTATCTGTTAACGAAAAAAAGTAAACCTTGGAGCGATCGCATTCCCATTATGGCTGTAATTATGGTAGAACGGTCGAATCGGAATTTGTCTATGGCTTCGTAATGAAGGTGCTTAACTCTTCCGTAGTTGTCTGGCATGTCGTAATATCTGCATCGACGCATTATTGAAAATAAACTATAGTCTTCCAACTTTTTGGACTGAGATCGCCCACCAACTCTAATTATCGGATAACTATAACGTGCATGATCTTCAGGTGTTAATAATTCCAGGATACCCTCCATGAACTGATCGAGGGCGTGGTTGGTATAACAAACCACCAGAATTGGACCCTTCGATTCTAACCTTATGGGGCTTTTTGGTCGTGGAGGCATCACAATAGCAGGTTGCTCGTCGTCTTTTTCAGCTTCCATTTCCTCTTTCACAGGATTCTGAATCAAATCTTGTACAGCTACCTCGGCCAAATCTTGTGCAGCTACCTCGGCCAAATCTTGTGCAGCTACCTCGGCCAAATCTTGTACAGCTACCTCGGCCAAATCTTCCAACGGATCCCTTGGACCAACTTTCCATACTTTCTTATTTCTCAAGAAGACTTCGGCTATCTTTAAACCTGTGAAACGATTAAAAAAGGTCTGTTTATAATTCAAACCAAATGTATTATCTTATACTGGAATTTCTCGTTTAATTCCCTACCCAAGTGGGTCTTCCCCGTTCCTGGAGGTCCTTGAATGATTACAAACTCCTTGGTGAGGGCTGCTTGGAACGCAGCGAATTGTTTATCGTCTAGTTCAAGCTGTTCTGATGTAGGCCACATTTCAGGAAGTAACGGGGAAATCATCATCCTCGAATTCTTATCCTTCGTCGGTAAACGGATCATGTTTTCACAGTTTATTAGATATTTTGGAGGGTTCACATCCGAAGAGGCTCCAACGATAAATTTACACATCGGGAAGTTCTCAAGTGGCAAGTCCTTTAAGATGCTCAGAGTGTGTCTACAAAATACATCCAAACCACACACATTTATCTTTTATTGAAATGAAACATGGTAACAGGCAACTCTCCAAAAAACACGGCTGATTTACATAAAAAGTACCCATTACCTAAACGCTTCTAAGTAGACATCAGATTCGACCATGAGGAACTCATAGTCCCGATCCCATTCGGGTTGCGGACCTTCCCAAAGAATGCTAACTATCCCCTTCTCAAGTTCTTCAGTTTTTCGAGAATGAACTACAGCAAAGTAGGCAGAATTGAAATCATCCCGAGTCAAAACCAATAACGACCCTGGCAAAAGTCGCTTGGAACGCTCCCAATTGATCCGTTTGTTCTTGTAGATTTCCTCAGACAGTTGGAGTTTGAAAACAAAGACGTCTCTGACAAGTTCACCTCCAATTACTTGAACGTCCATATAAAGTCTTATACTACCAATTGGCATCTTCTTTGTACGGTTTTTGTACTCAAATCTTTAAAAACAAAATCGATAATACATACACAAATTGTACGGTAAGGGAAGCACCAGTCTTGCTTAATCTTTGACAAAGATTTGAAGGTTTAATTACAGCTGAATTTATTAAACGTTCTGATTACTTATGCTTAAGGAAATCTTGAATTCCCTTCTTCAACGGCCTGACAAAGTCCTCCCTGAGCAGTCGGAACTGGACATCCAGATAATGATTTGCGGAGTTATAAGCCCCACTAATTATGTTGTCCCTTAGGAAGGTCTCCTCCTTCGACCTCAGTTCTACGGCAGTTGGAATCACGCCAATGTTACGGAAATCATCTGGAGCGTCCATCGCATGCATCTCGAACCGTTCCCTTTCACTGAAAGCGTCATCCCGTCGATCCCTTGAACTTTTCCCCTGATCCCCCTTCCCCGCTGATCTTTTTAGAAGAAGGGCCTGAATCTTTCCCTTGAGAACCAGGAAGTCGTTACATAGCGAATTCCAAGACTCATCTTGAGACGTTATCTCCCCAACTGCCGCACACGCCGAGCAAACGATCTTTAGTAAATAATCCACAGCAACTTCCGGCATTTTCTTTGTTACAAATGCTCCAAACTTTTGCACGTTGGTTAGAAAGGTTTTAGGGGATGTGTCTACTTCTATAAAGTTTCTACAACAAAATTTGGGAAAAGGAACTTAGAAATGGTACACTGATAAATTGAGTTATAGCAAACTTGTAATATTTACTCGTAATTGGTTGTTCTAGCTGGTGTAATTCCAGCCAAACCCATCATATTGATTTCATTGCACTTTCCATTAATCTTATCAATGAACTTGTCCCCGTTTGACTTTATTAAAATGGCGATTTGTTGCTGAGCAAGCAATACCTCCTCACAGCAAACCTTATCTGCAAGAATTTGAACAACCAGGGGAAGGAGATTGTCAAACTTGACAAGGTCGTCTGATTCCAAAAACTTTTTCCATTCCTCCAGATCCTTATCGATGGACATGATCACCTCTTCGGGTAGTTGGGACAGGAAGGAGTGCAACCGTTTGAATCCAAATATCCGTCCTTTCCTACACGTTTTTTTTGAAAGATTAGGAATTTAAACTCGAAACTAATTTTTTTCAGTATCTCAAAAACTGTTTTGAAAAAACACACACCTTTCAACATTTTGGGTGTTTCCACGAGCTCCGGATTGATGTCGGGTCGGACCTCTTAACTGACCTCTTTGGCCTAGCCGCCCCCCCTCGGACGACGCCGCGTCCCTGCTTCTACTACCTACATCATAATTCAGTGGGGGCTGTGTATACCCCGAATTGGCTTGACTTCGGCTGCTGCCCCTCCCTCTGCCAAATTCACTACTTGTCTGGCCGTGACCTGGATCTTGACCTCGGCTGCTGCCCCACCCACTGCCAAATTCACTCCTTGTTCGGCTGTGACCTGGATCTTGACCTCGGTTGCTCTCCCTCCAAGACATTGAAATGGGAACCCCACCAATACTAAATAAAATCAGCGTCTCATCACCTACATATTACTGAGAGGGGTACCAGGGGGTACACATAGCCTTAAAGGATACGAAGGGTGTGGCTAAGCGGTCTACTTATCATGTAAGGGATAGGCCCTATCGGGAATTCCAGGGCGTACATTAGAAAAACTAGGGAGTACAATGTACCCTTGTACCCCCTTTTGGTGCTCCTTCCTATGTATAAAACAGACACGAAGGTGTATAAACGAAGAAGGGCAGAATAAAAGTTTCCCTACCTTCGTTCGACCTTTCAATTCCCACTTACCAAATATGTGAAAAACGGATGTCTTTTATTAAACTGGTTATTAAAGTTAACTAGGTTGTGTTGTTGTGTAGTTGTGGTCATCAGTCATTCAATACTCAGTCATTACTAAATAACTAGCACCCGATAACTAGCCGGGCATCACTCCGCATCCGCATGCAAAACCCAACAACTACACAATCATAGGAAACGTTTACTTGCTCTGTTCATTCATATGGAACCCCGTTTGTATATCAGCAAAAAAGATAAGATAGTGTCCTATTCCAAAATGTGGAAAGTTTCAGATCAACTGCAAACTGCAACTGCAATAGGAACGTTTTGCATGGACAGGGGAATATATATTTATGCAAACCATATCTGACTTCATTATTGGCAAGATAATGATGTTGTTAGGACCAAAATTAGTTTATCAACCGTGGAATGTTCCATGTGAGTCATTTATTCTAAACTCATTAATGAGTCATATTTACAACCGTTTGCACTTCTCTTTTGCCTCTCATCACAATCCAACTTTAAATGAGATTGGTAGGATTCAATACACACTAAAAGTCATCCCTTCATTCATATTTCAACTTTTCAAAGTTTTTATGTCATTTATACAACCAGGGGGGTACATGGGTGCATTGTACTCAGTGGTTTTAAAATGTACCCCCCTGGAACTCTTGAAAGGCCCTGTCCTTTATATGGTAAATAGGGTCCGCCCAGCCCCTTTCTGCAAACCCCTTCATATCCTTTAATGATATTTGTACCCCCTCGTGATTCCACCTATGTTTTATGCTTTATCTTTTCTAACTCCATAGACAGATTTAAATATAATTTTAATTAAAATATTCATAGAACGTATAGGGTAGAAGACAACGGGATCTCAGTTTGAGTCTCCTAGTCTCATCTCCACTTAACTTGCCTCACTCACACTCTTCTACTTTTACTAACTAACCCAAACCCAAACCCAACACCCAACCCAACTCCACAACAAAAATTAATGTTGCGAAATCTTTATAGGCAAGCGTTTTTATATGTATGTATCTGAGGAATATTTGAGCAAGAAAGTGTTGGAAATTCAGCTCAATTATCTCTAGAAGGATGGGAGTTAAGAAGGGAGCTCTTTATTGGATTTCTCTTCGAGTCTGTAGTTTCTGAGCGGATTGTGGTACTAAAATGTTTTGGAAGTAAGTCCCACAAGATTGTGTATGACCCTTTGGACGAAGAGTTGGCCCCGGAAGGGTCACCAACTTACTGTAGTCCACCCCATAAAGTCATCCTACAAGAACACTAAGAATATGAATTAGATAAATGGGATTGGGATGGAGGAGGTTTCGAAGATTGTGGAGGGCCTTGCAGTGCAGGGGCTGCGACTAAGTGGCCCCCTTTCGAAACAAAGAAGAGGTCATTCCTATGAGTTCCCCTATTCTACCCTTTTTTTATTCCTTGGTTTGAGACAGTAGCATGTAGGAGTTATTATGATATGATGCTAGTTATTGTAATGCTTTGATGCAAAATACGGCATAGTTTCACGAAATTAAATTGTATTGTAATCAGTAATATATTATTATGTATTATGATAAGCGGATAGATATTTCTTCCTCGTATTTATCATAAAACTATATTTAAATATGATGTAGTCTAATTTAATTCTATTAACTTGAAAACGAATGCCTACTTTACTGACTATTGTAAAGCTTCGATCTATCTTGATTAAGACAATGATAAAACGTAACATAACAACTAATTGTTGATCGTACGCTTCAATCTCTAAATAAATTGAAGATATCAACATTAAAATTCGGAAGTGTCGTCAGTAGTTGTGGATTGGTTATTCCCACGAATGGATGCAACTTTCCTCCACCCACAAAATATTTCCGAAAATATGTTCCGAAAGGCCGTGCCACATCCAAAGTAGATTAGGAAGTTCAGTGCGAATTGTAAATAGTAGACGGCGATGAAAGTGGATTCGATTTCTGACCGGTAGGGTAATTCCCGTCTCAGAATGTATTTAATTTGTTGGAAAGTTCTTAAAGGTATGTTGGTTAGCATGAAGATTATTCCAATTGCAAATAGAACGGTCGTTAGGTTGTTTTCCTTAACAGTTGTTCCAGAAGATGTGGAGGAGTTGGTCATACTCTTTCGAAGTGCATTTGATTCTCGAATCTGTAATAGACAAACATATCTTTTCTTGTATCACTACTATTTATTTCCATATTAAGGGGTTCCCATTGCCCTAGCGCCCTCGAAGGCTCACCCTGGCGCCCTAAAAGTCACATCCTGATGCCATCGTGGATTGAAAAGCTAGAGTATCCCCTGGCGCCCTTGACGCGATAGTATGCCCTGGCGCCCTTGACGCGATAGTGTACCCTGGCGCCCTTGACGCGATAGTATGCCCAGGCGCTGTCGATGCGATAATATGTCCCGGCGCCCTTGGCGCGATAGTATGACTTTGCGCTCTTGACGCGATAGTATGTCCTGGTACATCGCAATAATATTCCCTGGCGCCCTTGACACGATAGCATGCCCTGGTGACCCGTGTTCTGGACACGATAGTATACTCTGCTGGTGCCCTAGACCCTTAAAACGGTATATTCCGCAGCTTATTTTGAGCGCGGGTATGGTACTACCCCGCAATTAATGAAAAAAGCGAATTGAGCCAACGCTCAATTTACTTACCTTGAAATAAATAAGTCCATTAGAAATGATAAGAACTAAAACGGGTAAGACAAACAAGAAGACGGTGTTTGCATGAACAACGATAGGTATGAATAGTTGGTGTCCCTCGCTACTCTCGTTTACAGTGCAATATGCACTACTGTGGTTTCCTTCTGTTCTATGATAGTCTGGGTGCATTCTGCAGGAATACAGGATTAAATATGGAACATTAACCAGATTTGCTAGAATAAATATCATTCCAACTGTTACGACTGATTTCTTCCAAGTACCGATTGATCGGGCTGCAAGGGGATGACACACCACGATGTACCGTTCCACCGTTATCACCATCGTGAAAAACATGGATCCATATTGACCTAGGTTACAAAGAAGGAATTAATGTAATTTCAATGGGTTTTATATAGGGGAGCGCCCAGTCCGCGCCTTCTCACAATATGCCCGGCACTGCCTCGTTCTCAATCGTAAAAGTATAGAGCGCCTTAAATTATCAAGACAATGCGCTCTGTTTTGGGCATGCCCTTCATCTAGGTCGCTAGGACGTCAGGACATGGTATATTGTTGTTTTTTGTGAACCTTTCCAGATGCCCTCACTTTCTGGGCGCAAGGGCATGCCCACAAGAACGCTATAGGGCATACTGAGTTACCTTTACGCTCCCTGTTAACAAGATAAGGCAGGAGTGCGGGCCTGGGCATATCCTACGCGGGCTTGGGCATTGAAGAGCAATACAAGGAAGCAGTTTGTTTACCTGAACGAAATATATAGCTGAAAATATTAAGTATCCAGCTATCCAGCATATTGCGACTGCTGGAGAGGATGGGAATAACCTTAAATACAATTTGATGCAGCAAGACGATACTGTCTGAAGTAGCTAGTCCCATGAGTAAAATACTAAAGGATGACTTCAGTTTAGGACTGGATAGGACAATTATACTCACAATGTTCCCTATCACTCCGAAAAGTCCAATTATTAAAGCACCCAAACCCTGAAATAAAAAGCGGAACAAGTCATTCCTTTTCTTATTTGCATTTCTAGTCTCAAGGTGGGCCTTAATCCTGTTGTAATCTTGGGTAAACTGTTCCTCAAATTTCTCAAATGTCAACACTTGGTCGTCTTTAGTTTGTACTAGGATTTGTTGGGTAACGTATGAAGACATCCGTACCTTTTGTTCTTCATTGGCCAATGCGACACTTACGTCTTCGAATATGTTTGCATAGGTGAGGAGGACTGAGAAGTTGTGCAGGAAGGAGTAAATAACATAGCAAACTTTTACATCCTTATCTACGGACTTATCAAATAAATCCCAATCTCTGCTTTCTACAAAGTATTCCCATTTTATTCTTTTAGAGATTAGATGTGAATCTTCATCCAAGTCCGTTAAGTTTGCACTGGTAGTGGTAGTAGCAGTAGCAGCTGGTTCCCCTTCTGTGAAGTAATTTGTAGCATTTCCAATGTTGTCGTCGGCCCATTTACCAAGTTCTGTGATAAATTGGGTGGAATTATGCTGACCTAGAGAGGCGTTGTGAAGTCCGGCCGCTATAAGTAACACAAGAGTTTGGATAGGTTCCATTATTACTTTACTACACAGAAACTAACTAATTTATTAGAATTCTACTCCCACTATCGCTGTATTCCTGGATTTTCGCAATCCTAAAGGCACTGTTGCTCCACTCCTTTGTAACTTCATTTAAGATGAAGGACTAAATGTACTGGTAGAAGTTATCAGGTTTCAGGAACGAGCTTTCATACTCAGTTTTCCTTTCTCAGTCTTTTAATCCGTATAAATATGAATCAATATCAATATCGGATGAGCATTGAAGATAGTAAACTCTAGCAAAGTCAACGCGACAGGTATAAACTACAGTGATGTAAATCCATCGGTTATACTAAGTAAGTAGGAACGGTTGAAGTGGTTAGCCTTGAAATTACAAATGCAGGGACTAAACGGTGGGTGTGGCTTGATATAAGAATGTGAATCTTTACCTACTTTTTTGTCTCAAAATACAGTCTTTTGTAAAGTGAGAAGATGTGCAAAGTGCAAAAGTGGAAAGCCCTGTAAAATAGGATCAGTAAATGTGTTCATGGTTTGTACTTTTAACATTTCTGGACAAAGAAAGCTACTCAAGAAGCTGTAAGCTTTTTTGTTAAAGTAACACTTTTTACGTTAAGTATGGTTATGGTTTAAAGGAAAGAGGCCCGAACTTTAGAAGTTAGATCTACGGAAGTTTGTATAAGGTTTAGCTTCCGATTACAAAACTTATTCATATCGCAGGAATAATTAGTGTCATTTCCAACTCTTAGGATTGTCGGATCTTTGAATAAAATCTTTATCCCGGACGCTCCAGTCAGTAAACCTACTCTCGATAACAATAAACTTTACTTTGGATGATGTTTCGTAGAATTGAGAAACCGGTCTTGAAGTTAATTGATTAATATGCAAACACGAACTTCTCGTGTACCTCTTGTTTTATACCGTGCGTGCATGTTATGATGAAAGTGATAAAGACATATCCTTAGCTAATTGTAATATTTATTTAGTCCCAACATTAATTAAATTACGTAGGCCTTTAAACCCATCATGTCTTGGGGTTAAAAGTAGAGAGTATATCGTACTAAAGCCGTTGGATATAAAATGGCATGGAATGACGGTGACGGGAATAAAAGATGCAACTACCCAACTGTATCAATGAATAAAACTTGTGAATTTAAACTGAAGGATTGAGTTGTAACTTTAATATGTATCTCGCTTACTTTGAGATTGTATAGTAATCTAAATACACATTATTATTGAAGTTTATTTTCCATCGGGGACGGTTAATTCTGCAATTAATACACTTTGAACGCATGGAATATTTTACAAACGAGATTATACCTGCCGTAATGGTACATTCACGTATAAATTGCTAGAGGGTAGTGAAGGGGGGCATATGAGAAGGGGTGGACGTTGTTGGAGTGACACTTTGGCCGGACGCTGCGTCCAAAAACGGAAGTGACAAGGTCATTCTGGATACAAGTTAGCCTAGCTTAGTCATTTAGTGAATTTTAAGACTTAAAGTTTCAGAAAATTAAAATGTACCTTACTATTTGGATATCTAAATGGAATCTTTTGTGAAGAACTTGGATGGTGGAGTTTAATTGCTTCTTTACTGGGGTCTTAAACCTTAGAGACAGTAAAGGTACTTTTCTCTCTTTCCTTGCCTAATCCAGTCATATTTCGTCTATTAAGGGTGGAATTATTAATAAGGTCAAATCTGAATTCATAAAGGAAAGGGATTAAATTCCAAGTATTTTGTATCTCTTTTTATTATTTTGGTGTAAGCCCTTAAGGGTTCCTGCTGGGTGTCTCCACCAACTCTCTGCTCTCTCCTGCATTTTGTAATGCACTTTGTTACTATTTATATTTTTAACCACGACTTCCAGACACGGTAGAAGTCAAAGTGGGGATTTTAAGGGTTACGACAGATTAGAATTGAAGTTACCGAAGGGAGCTATAGTCCATTTACTCTGAAGTTATTAGTACTTTTGATTGAGCCCAGCTCCAACTAATCACCGACCCAGCCCCCAATGGTCAACTCTTTAAAAACGGCCTGAAAGGGTGAGCTTTTCCATCAGTCATTTTCTACTATCTCACCTCTAGTGTCTCAGTATTTAATATTCAACTCCCGAACAACCCTAGAACACCCAGCATTTCCTATTTCCTCCTTCTTAAACTGAATAAAGAGTAATGGATACAGTAAGTACCTTTGGGGCTTGGACCCTATTGCTCGTAGCCGTAACCATTCGAGGTCACCCGTCTTTCCGCACCCCACCGCAGGTACTGGGTAAGTTCATCAGTTAATTTTAAAGGGTACAAAATCGGGGTTTTACACGGTCCTGGCAGGGAACTAGAAAATTAACGGGGTTCAGTGGTACAAGGGGCGTTACAGGCTTTAGCACGTTCAATCTATGGATTATTAAGAAACCTTCGGGGTCGGGGTTATAAAGCCGGGGGTCCGAGTTGTGGCAGTTACCCACGGGATATTTGGATATTTCGGTGCTTTTTAAGAGCCAAGAAGTTTTTTTAAGGATGCAATGAGTTGGTTAGTTTGATAGTAATGAATTCTTGTCAGGTCCGGAAGCAGAAGATACTATGACAGCGTCAGGGACGAGTCAAGGTTCGACAGTTTCATATTTATATGCTCAGGGTAGTGGAACAAATTCAAACAGCGCCGGGGGTTCGATTCATAGTAACAGCAGCATTGTCACTGCAACGTCTCCGGGCCCAGGGCAAAGTTACGTTGGGATTAGCAATTCAACATCTCAGATTAATGCATCTGCCATAGGATCTTCTCATTTTGGAGAAACATTTCTAGACGGTAACAGCAGCACCTTTGACGCGGGCACAGGGACAGCTACCTTTCTAGTCGACCGAACTATAAACCTTGAAGGAGTACGTCTCAGGGGTCAGTTACATAATGAATTCCGTACTACTACTACTACTCTTCCTCCACTAACAAGTAAGCAGAATATATTTTTAGTACGTTGATCCGTGTAGTATCAGGGGAGTAAAGCCTTTTGGGTTTCACTACTATATTTGCGACTATAGTGATACCCTAGTTTCGGGGTAGTAAAACTCAGAGTAGGGTAGTTTATCCCCAGGATATTTCCTCCGCTTTGAGTCTGTGAGTTATTATTTGATCCTGTATACCCCGCCGGACGTCCGATTTTATTATATTTTTAGATCTGACCTCAGCTATAACTTCGGGAGCGGTCAGTGCAAATACCACAACATCGGTGATTACGGGCATTGTGGGTTCATCATATGGTACTTCATATTCTACTTCGACCCTGTACATTGGATCCTCCTCTGCTGTCATGGCGGGTGCGATTGATAGTCTTGAAGACGTCACGACTGCCGCAACTGCTGGTGGAGATTCCATTGGAGCTGGTAACACCGATGCATATTACGCTCCATCGCAGACAGATATTACTAACTTTGTCAGCACTGCTGGCTCAGGTTTGGTTTTGGTAAGTATCTATAGGTCGGATTTTTGTGTACCAAATACCCGTTATTAAGGGATGAATCCTTTTGTGTGAATGACCGATCCACCGATCACTCTGTCTGTCCGTCTGCGCTCTAACGGTTAAATTTTTTTGAGTTCCGTTTTCGGATTTCTTTTATTAAGGTTTCATCTTAGATTGAGTACAAAGATGGACCTTGTGGGTCACAGGTCATAAAAAATTTAAGTAGGAACCCCCATCAAATGTGGTATTGTTCGAAAGCTATTTACTAGGAAATTTCAAAACAGTTGTTTTTATTGCTATATCGCGCTCAGGTCAAAAGTTATGACCTTGAGAAGTTTATAACTTTTGGCAACTCTTGAACGCTTAATTTTTTTCGAGTTTCGTTTTCAGATATTTGTTATTCAGGTTCCAACTTAGGTTGAATTTGAACATGGACCTTGTGGGTCACACCCCTCAAGGTCAACGGTCACAGGTCACCAAAAATTATAATAGCTACCCCCATCAAATGGGGCGTCATTCGAAAGATATTTATTATGACATTTTAAAACAGTTGTTTTTATAGCTATATCGCAGTCAGGTCAAAATAAATGGGACATGTGTAATTCATGCTCAAAAGAACTTGTTCTTGTAAGAACTTCATTGTACTCTACTTTACCACTCCCACTGACCTTGAGGAGGCTCTCAACTCAGGGACTTGCCCCCAACACTCAAATGTCTCAACTTGTTCCCAAATCTGACGGTCTGTCTGATCCTGTTTTCACCCCTTCGTTACGCCCGTTTACAACGGTTTATTCTATAAAGGGCTTAGTAGCGAGGCTTGGCAACCTAGGGTTATCCAATTCTCCAGAGTTCCCTTTAAATATGCCCAAACACGCTCTGGGCATGACTAGGGCTAGGGCATGTGTTAGGGCATGTCTAGGGCAGGTGTAGAGACATGCTTAGGGAATTTGTTGGAGCATGTCTAGGGCAGGTGTTTGGGCATGTGTCGAGACATGCTTAGGGAATGTGTTGGAGCATGTCTAGGGCAGGTGTTCGGACACGTCCGTGTCGAGGCAAGCTTAGGGCATGTGTTGGGGCATGTCTACGGCAGGTTTGGGGTATTTTTCGGGGAATGCCTTCGTGCCAATTTTAAGAATGAGGAGCGCCGAATTACCGTGGCCTTCAGGGCATTGGAGTTAAGTAATCCGTTGACAACAAATTAAGTTTTTACTACATTAATTATCAGGTCGAAAACTACGTGCTACCACAACCGCCTACCACCACCAGGCCAAAAAGAGCATATATCAATCAAAATGGTAATTTAATTCTTAAGAAAACTATTTTCCCTGTGTTTTCATACAATTATTAACGAGTCTGTCTAGAGCTTCCATCCTTATGTTTAATACCGAATACGAAGGAGCTTTCGAAGGAGTTTAAAAGCTTCTGAACTGGATTATTTGGATTATTTTTTACTGAAGAATTTTACCCTTTTATTTTTAAAAGCTCGGATGAAAAGTTCTCTATCTCTTGTATAACACTATCTCTTTGCTCTTATGGATAGTAGACCCGTTCCTCGATTTCTTACGCTCTTTAACTCTTTGTCTT
>JAQFZX010002379.1:0-19479 GCA_034682405.1 Hydroisotoma schaefferi | reverse complement strand
AACTCACAGAGGTTAAATGTATAAGGAAAGTTTCTTGTGATCTTAGTGCAAAGTGTTCATATCTTATTGAGGGAAAGTGAAAACTTTAGGTTACTTTGAGGGTTCGTAAGATGAAATGAACCCAAGATATTTTCGTTACTGATCCTAGCTATTCACTTCCTCGCTGAGCTCATTTCCCTCTAAACTTATTTTATCATTACTAGACTAGCATATATTTTGTTAAATTAAGCAACAGCCGTAGAGGAGCAGACGTTCTCGACTAACGGAAGATGATATATTGCATTAATAATTCCTCCAGTAGGAAACTACAAGGGTGAACTTTGCCACAAAGATTTAGTCTCCCAACCCCAACATAACGAAGTTCCGGTTGGGGGTGAAGATGATGATGATTATCAAATGGGAAAATGTTGGTTACTTCTTTGACTTAAACTTCTAAGAAGCAGAATGCATTGTTTTAATTTTGAATGGGGCTGTGAGCATATTTGAAAATTTAAACATTCTTGCGGTTCTACCGGTAACATCAGTTAGTTATGGCTAAGGTACGTTAAAGGTGAAGGATAAAGAATAGAAAGCTTGTTTTATACGGAGAGTATTAAATGTAGGAAGAGATAGTGAAGAGATGGGGATAGAGAAATGCCGTATTTATGGTTTTAATTTACCGGCATTAGGTCCCCTATCTCGTCTTTCCATTTTAACAGCAAACGTTACCCTATTTTACTCTAAGAAAGCTTTGTATTCCACGTGGGAGATAAAACTGGAAATACGGTACTCACTGGTAGACAGATCTATCCTGAATTTAACCATGTAATGGGGAAGATAGGCTTTAAATAAATTTGAAACTGCAGGGTTCATTATGAGAATTCATTATTAAAGGCAAGAAGGGTGAGATTGGGCAAAGATGCTCTGAAGGAATATGGAGGAGAAAGTTAGAAGGAGAATGATTAATTATTATGAATTATGAAGATTTATGAACCGGAGAGATTTGTTAAAGTAGAAAGTATAAGTTGAAATCGATCGATGTAAGGTTGAGAGAGGCAGCAGACTGTGGAAGTCGAAAACGATCCACAACAGCAAATTTGCTAACAAAATTTAGATTTGTTATATTATAGTAACTTTTGTAAGAAGCTATTAAAAGATTTAAGAAGAATGGAAGTTTTAAATCTGTTGAAATTGACAAGATAGTAGAGTAATTTAATTGCATGATTTTTAATGCAATATTCCTACGGTAAAATTACTTTAGATTACAACTCGGCATAAATTAAGTTTTCAAAGCATAAAGCTAAAGCTAACCTGCAAAATGACATCCGTAAGCCTCAACTCTCATACAAATCGTCCTTGGATGAACGGAATGTGGGATGAACCGAATGCGACTTGCAATTATTGGTGGAATCAACTGCTGCTTTACTCCAATGTAGGTGTTGGTGTTGCCTTCCAATATCTAGAAATATACAATGAATATTGGATTTCAGTTCATTATTTCATCTTCTATCATTTAGATCTATTCTTATAGACTTTTAGAGCTTACTAATGTTCAAAAAGCTTTTATGAACCAGTTTTTATAGCAGATCTAATTTAAATAACTTTTAGTTCACTGTTGACTGTCTGTGGAAGTATCCATATAAATAATTTTAAGATTTTGAACTCAAAAAAGTACAAATCAGTATGTTCTATATTGTACGAAATGAAGAGATTAAGAAGTGGGATCACGAATAAGTGAGTCCATTAAATATAAGATCGAATAACGTGAATACAACGCATAGTGTGTGCTGATGTATCATTCATTCTATCATTTTTACCCCATTTTAATACATATTATCTATCTGTACGTAACACTTTATAGGTATTAGAAGGGACTCCTGCTCCAGTTTAATAATAAAGCTAGATAATGCGGAAAATATCGAGAGAGTAATGGAATTATCGTGTTTTGCTCAGAATGGGCCTCTCCACCACAATCCGAGATCATCATCAACATCATGATCTTGTGAGAATATGAGGTTATTATTATCACCAGTCTAAAAGTTGAGTACCTTAAACCACCTACTACTTTCTCATAGCTCATGTATATTCTTATTATCTAGCTAATGCTTTTTCCCTGTGTACTTTCACTTTTGCCCCAAAATTACCTTCATTTTATAGGCTTAGTATCCATTGTTCAGCCTTGGTATTAAGTAGCTAAAGTAAAAGGCAACCTCTACAGTATAAGCCCATCTCAATATGCAGAACAGGAACTGATCAAATGGTTACTCAGATTACTCCTTGTAAAATATGCATCTAGCAGAAAGTAGCTATTAGATTATCTCAATAATTCATGGATAAGTTACTGCAGCTGAGCATTCATAAAACTGTTTACATTTTCATAGATACTTCCATTTAGCTCGTGGTAATAACAGCATATGGTTGTGTAACCGGGGAAAGGGGAGGAAGGGGTGGGGCTGTTCTTTCCCTAATTTGAGGTCAGGATCGTGGGGAAAACCTTCCGGAAACAATTTTCAAGGAAAGTTCTTCCTATACAAAATGGAAATATACTTCACCTTGGTATTATAATTAATACGTTATGGAAATCATCATAATAAATGTGCCATTATATTTATAACCGTCTAGTGGATATTGTAAAGGAACTTAGAGCCATTTTATGATGCAAAATAGATGAATGGTCTTTTATTAAGGTTAATATTGATACGTATTAGACTTTTAGGTAATTTGGATCTCATGATCGTGTTTTATTTTGTGTGTTGAAGTATTTAAATCCAATTAGAGTTCATTTAAAGATTCGTTGTACGTATCATAAAGCAAGTAATCTAATCCTGGGATTTCATGTCTTGACTTCATTATTAAATCACAGATTTGGATTCTAGTAGTAAACAGTGTAAGGTGGAATAATTTAATTATAGAATTTACAACCGGGAAAAGATGAGGTTTTTCCTGGTTTTGGTAGGTAGGTTCATGTAGTTGTTCAGTTGGTTGGATGGATTCTCGGATTTTTAATTTGATTGAAAACAAAACGAAGGATGAAACTGGGTTTATTGGTTCGCAATTCAATTTCCAGAGAGTATTCTCCTCCCCAGACTTGATAGTAGTTTATTTATAGGAAGAAGTAGAGGAAATTTTTATTAGCAGTGAGTGGATTTTGATGCTCTTTCGATAATAAAATGTACTCGAATACAATGCAAAGCTCAGCTAGAAGAATACATGTACAAAGCTCTTGCTTACTTGTTCATTGATATAGAGGAGAAAGTAATAAATAACGGTAAAATCCTCTGTGGTTGGTGGTAAAAGGCTTCAACAACCACTGCATTGTGTGTAGGGATCAGACCAAGTGAAGTGATTCATGAGTTATGTGATGGGATCTATGAACCGTAAATATCATCGGGAGCTCTCTAGTACTATACGGTGGATGTAATAGTAGTAAAAGCAACATTAAATTCAGTAGTAGTAGTAGTAGTAGTAGTAGTAGTAGTAGTAGTAGTAGTAGCAGTACTAGTAGGAATAGCAGTAGCGTGTACTTTAACTTCTAACTTGTACTAAAAAATCCTCTTCTATCTATTCAAACATAAGGTAATACCGGCTAGTCTTTTGTTTAAACAATGGTAGTTTAATAAAAACCCAAAAGGATGGATATTCGAGTAGGAAGCAGTAGTAATGTTTTAATGGCCTAAAAGCATGGAAAATTGTATTAAAAATACTAAAAACTCTGAAAGCTCGGGTTATTTTATTAACTGTCTGTCCACATTGTATTGGATGTGCAAAGCTTCAATTTTAAATTTGTTGTTGAAGAAGAGTAATAAAAATAGGGAAACATAACCAATCGTCGATGTAAAATCACTGAGGATGTTTTTAGCCCCCACCACTGCACTGCTGGAATTCAGATTTGATCAGTCTTCCAAATGGAGATAAACGGATTGGCTTTTGACATGGGGCTAAGCTTAGTTTTGTATTAATTGAAGATCAAATAATGAATGATTGATACTACCATACAACTATAAACTCAAACAGTTGTTAGAGTAGTGAATTTATTCAGAATTTATAAAGCTCTCTGTTCGCAGTCCGTATGGATTAGATTTTAATTTATGGGAATAAAGAGGAGACAATTCAATGTAGGATGTACAAATTGAGTGATGAATAATGAAGACAATATTCACTTTGGCTGGAAATCACTGCTACTAAACCGGATCAATCTAAGAGTTTTTAATTTACTTTCTAAGGGTTTAAGTGCAAATATTTTTACATACATGATAAATCTGCTTTAGGGCGTACGGGCATTGACTATATAATATGTATGCGTTGTTAGGAAGAATTAACACATAATTAAATTCCTTTATGCATCGCCTGCATTAGAGATCCACTTTCAGATCCAATTGCATTAAAAACTGAGCATGCATTTAAATTTTATACGTGCCAACTCTAGTAAATCCTCCTGGTTGCTGATAAGTGGCGATGACATTCAAAAGTCGTGAAACGTGTAGATATGAACAAGCGATAAGTTAAGCTATGCGACACTTCTGTATTACGTTTTTCACCAAGTACCTTTCACCCAATTCACCTACCACTGCTTGTGTATTCGTTGTTCTTCCATACTATTTCTAATATTATTTCTATTACTATACTGCTACTGCTACTATTATAAAAAAAACTACTTACACACGATTACACGCTAAAATGTAACGCATTCAGTTAAATAATAGACACAGCCAGTCATAGACCACATCTGAAGCTTTGCCATGTAGAGAAGTATTAGCTGGGCAGAGAAGTGCAGTAGATAAAGAGCTAATTGTATGCGACATCACGATGAGAGATTCAGGCTCAAATTCACGAAACGTGTCTTTCCTCCTTTCGCTTAGCTTCAGACAAACTCTCTTTTTATTATTACGATTACTACTACTTCTACCTACGAAAGGTTAAAGAGATCATGTTTGTCAGATTGCATTGCATTCATCTAACGGGATGGGATGTCACCCTAAATACTTGATAAAATAGATCAACTATAGCGAAAGCTTGTAATGCGACGGAGAGGAGGTAGATGCCAACTAGTCTTATGTATATTTATTTATTCATTTTAAAAGTAAACAGGGTGTATGGTACAAAGGCAGACGATAGGTGCACTGGGTTTTTGTTGTATTCTCAGCCAGTCGTTTTTATTCACACTTTCTGTCCTTTTCATTCCATTAATAAAAGCCTCCTGCATTCATACTTCTTAGCCAGCTAACCTAGTAGCTGCATGGGTATTATTGGATTTACTTCTGTGTACAAATAACTACAGCTTTTATCACCCAACGTAGACTAAAGCTAGCACCCGTTTCTTACAGGATCATTCATAGCATAAAAGGATGATAGCTTTTAAAATAATTGAACATTAAAAACTGAAGGAATTCATAAACAGATGAATATAAAGTAATTTAAACACACAAATTTAGACTTTCTTCTCCTTTCCACTCTTATAATTAGCTCTTTTTAAACAAAAGAAATGGTTGATAGTTGACAGTGACAGTGCAGTGTTGATTTTTAATGACAACAGATGGATAAAAAAATATTATGTTTTGAAACCTATACTATGGAAAAATGCATTTGTTTTACTCCGATTTCCTATAGGTTATTAAATTTTCGGAACTACGATTTTTATGAGAAATTAGGGTTTTTTTAGTACTTATTACTGAAACTGGTGTTTTCAGATGAGCTGAGAGTTATATCTGTTGTAAAGTTATAGTTCGACTGGAGCTTCTGTTATGACGTGATCATCATCTTGATTACGTGAAGATGATGATGATAATCATCAGAATAATGTACGTAAGGATGCCGGTTGTAAAGTGGAAATGAGGAAAGAATACGGCAATATGCTTTTAAAATATAGAATAAGCTAACGAGTGTCACAATATAATTAATCATTGTATTAGGAGATAAATGGGTTCAATTAGGGATAGCGGAACCAAAAGAGTTTCAGAGTGTGTAAATAACTACAGTAATAAATAATATGCTTTGTGTTTGTTAAAGGGCAAGTTTTTGCTTAAATTATAATAATTAATAATTTTTGTACCCTCTAGTAGAATACTTTCTGCATAGGATCGTATGATTAGAATTGTTCGTTCATTCTTCTGTGAACGTTTTATAGGTTTCAATTAAGTAAACATTAGAGAGCCTCATCAAGAGAGATGTAGGGCAAGAAGATCCTTTAAATTAAAAGTTAGACGGGCCGGAGTAAAGATCCCGAGGGACAGTAAATTAAATCCGGTTGAGGCTCTCTGTGAGTGTAATCAAATCCCACAAAAGTGGAAACCTACAACGGTTTCTCCAGAGCTGAAGATTTTATTTACAACTTTTGGTCCATCTTTTACAAGGTTTACGTACGTTTTTGGTCGCCAGTCTACTTGGAAAAGGCTTTTCCTATTTACAGAATGAAAGTAATAGTTATTGTGCCTGATTTTTAGGCCGAGCCATAGTGGTAGTACAGTTCAATGCAAATTACTTCACGACACGAGCCTACAATATGCTTAGTCTTAGTTAGTTTTAAAAGAAAACTGCGGGCACGAATATACATTATAAAATAACTGAGACTGCCAAACATTTAATTTCGGTTTAATTATTCGTTGAGTAAAGTTTTTTAAAGTGAGAGTTACAACTTTTTGATGGAGCAAAAAAAAGGCAAGAGATAGAATGGAAGCCCGCAGTTATTTTTCTTGTGGGTAATTGTGAAGAGGGGAGCTTGGCTGGAAAAACAAGCTGGTGGATCATTCTTTTCATCATTTTATTTATTTTTTGCATAGAAGATAATAGCAAACAAAGGCTAGAACAAGAGCTCAAAGTTCAAGGAGCCCAAGGGCCAAGGGTTTGTTAGATTAACGAGATTGGTAGAGACCAGCTAAGCTACCCGCTACCCGGTCCGTTGGTGTAATGTTACCGCAACCGCATGTATTGTAGGTCTTACGGTGACGGGCGACTTGCGGGTTTCGTTTCCCTTTTTACTTTTTATCATCTAGATTGTAGATCGTAATATAGAAAAGACAAAGACGAAATGGGTGCTAGCAACAATTGCTCAGGTTGTTCATGTTTGGGGGAATCTTACCGTAATTTGGATTTCAGGGTTTTTTTGTTTTTTAATATTGCTTAGGGTTTTGTACAGTTTTACAATGAAACGGGTAAAAACTATTATCATAATATAAGGCCAAATATTGAACAACTGCCACTACTGTTAGTGTATTTTTATTTCAACAACTTCATGAGTTCTAATTTTTAAAAGTCTATCGTAAAAATATAAACGCTTGTTTATTAAAAATCTCTGGAGCTGTCTGACTTCAATATTTAGCACATTTACCTACAGTAGTCAGTCCTCTCGTCCCATTTTAATATTTACTTTTCTACTGGCTGGCTCTTTGTAGCGTCCGTTATTCATTAACTGCTGAACTCAAACATGAACTAATTTGTTTCAATGGTAAAATAAACAGAAGCTTTGGTGGTGGTATCTTTCTTGTTTACTTTTTTAAAGTCGAGTGGATCGAAAACGGGTAGTCTAGTTAATGCGAATAAATCCTTTTTACACAAGTCTGTCTGCTCTCTTGTCTGTGGAAAACACTTTAGGGTGGCCTTTGTGTAAACTATTTGATAATTTGTATTTACAATTATTATTTTCATTACACTGTCAATTGCACCATTTCTAGCATGTTCCATCAATTTTTCGGCTGATCTCTATTATTTTAATGCAAATATAGACCAAAATAATTTAACAAACGAGAGTCGAGCAGGGAGATACGATTCATGCATTTTATTAAATACAGTCGATACAATGGTGAACTAGTTGTCAGGCTCTCATTACAATCGGCATTTGACAGAATACATTGAAACAGATAAATTAAAGCTTCCCTTACAAGGTTTATCCATCCGTAAATTTTAAATCCACCTTTTGTCTACATATTCTGAATGAACGGATCTTGTTGTATCTTTTCATTCGGTTGGTTGGAACGTTTCTCACCCTTATATTTCGAGACAAAATAAATACAGCTTTGATCCGACTTTATGTCATTTTAAACCGTGGCTTTCGTCATTTACTTCAGTATTTATAAGTAGCACGAAAATGTTAACTATACCCTAACCGATTTCTCACCAGCACTTAAAAAACAAAGGCATTTGATAATTCCAAAGAAATGAGAACTTAATGGACTATATAGAGGCAATTTTTAATCCTTCTTAAATTAAAGCATAAAGCGATTTTGGAAAATTTTAATTAAAACGTGCTAAATTCCAGGACATTCTATAAAAAATGTAATGCTGATTTGTTGAAAATATTTTCCCTTTTGTACATTTACTCCTTTCGGTTCTAGAAGTCGATTGGATTCGAATCTCATGGATTTTATATGAAACGAAGTACACCGAGTTTAGAAATAGAAGCCGCACTGCACTATCTGGCTTAGTTTCGTATCCGGTTGTGATTCGGTGATAACAGTTTGGGCATAAAATAAACAGACTACGGAGAAAAGCCAAGAATGGTTAAGTTGTAGTCAAAGAATAGAGCGAATTCTCGGATGAGTTTACTTTATTAGACTTATTTTGGTCGCGATTTCTATTCTATCATTCTTTCCATCCTATAAAACCTACCTCTGGTATTGAATGTTCTGACACGGGCTACGGGTTGATACGGTGTATTATCTATAGATCGGCAACGGCAACTCACTGTCTTAACTTTTAAGCAAGGAAAAACGTGAGGAGAATGTTAATCCTGTTGGCTAAAGTAGTTGGCTGGTTGGTTGGAAGTAAGTTGAGAATGATACGGGAATGAAAAGAGCTAAAAGTAAAATGGTGATTCGATCGAGAAGATGCAAATAAAATTACTTTGTATGGATAGGAAAGCATGAGAGGGACATCTGGGATTAAACAAGAGTTTGAATGCAAATCGTTAGTCTCTAGTTCTAGAGTTCATCAACTACAATTGTAGAGAATTTCTTGCATCCAGTAGAAGTGAAAATATATTATCGGTGATTTAATTTTTAGACCTTTTTGTTAGCTGACTCAAATGAACAGGAGATATGCCTTATCGAAGGGTAAATTAGACTAAGGTTGTATCCACTGAAATATAAAGTTTTGCATGAAAAAGCCGCATATACTCAATCTTACAACCTAGCACTTTAACTTAATTTTTTATGTTTTTATTAATTGTCACAAATCTTACTGTTCTTCCGAAAGAGTCCTTATAGGGAACCCATCTTGACAGGGACTCTCTCCAATATTCTAGTTGGAAACCTTCAGTATATTCTAGTCCCCTTCCATTTCCAAATCGTCCCTGCGTTTCCGTCTGTGTTATACGGTAATCCCCAGCAAAGTCTACTTCCAAGTATTCTTTTACTCCGTGCTGAATTGGGATTTTGGGACACCATGCTCCACCGTTTTGCTCTTGACGGATCCTGAAATAAGCATTGGAAGAAATTGTATGAACAAATGTGCAGATTTACATTTTATGTCAAAATATGAATGATATTTAAAACAAACAGTGATTCTCTTTTATATAATTATAGTTATTTACGTCTAAAATAGTACAAAGCCTTTTGGACATGCAAACTTTCTGCACTTAATAATTTTTTAATAATAAAATGCATCGGTACGTTATCATCATCAAAATGAATATTCATGTAAATAGTCGATTATAAAACTAATAGAGGACCTCAACCGGTTGTAAACTTTCCTTAAAGTTCTTTGAATTTAAAAAATCAAGAAATATCTACAATATTCCATTCCTATTTTGTCAGGATAGCAATGCAGTAGCATTTTTTCTTTACTCCCAACTGGAGTCTTTTCTGCTATGCTGGTACTTTTGAAGACTAAATGGACTTTTGCCCAGAAGTTTCTGTCTCTTGGTTCTATACATATTATTATTACACATCGTAATAGAATTTAGTGGTAGAAAGGACGATTAGACTTCCTTGTGGGATCATTTATTCAGTGTAACTTAAGATAGGTGAAAGAGCAAGGAAGAAATGGGAAATATATGGGCCGTGAAGTTATTTTCGGTTGATGGTTTAGACGCTTCGTTGGTTTTGGTATTATAGCTTCCATTAAAGAGAAATCTGACCGTTCGACAAGAATCTGTCCAGTCCAACCACAACGCAACTAACTGGACTAGAAACGGTCCTACGGCTTCTAACTAAGCAATATAGATTTCAGGTAAATGATTTTGTAAAAATTAGCGAATCTTCCAACATTTATTTTATTGACATGAGTTTGTAAATAAATTTGATCCTAAAAATTGGTTTTTTAACGCATGTTTGATGATTTATACATCAACCCTTTATAGTAAAATATACTAGATCCGAAGACTAAACCGTCTGATGATTAAAAGTACGACACATATACATATACATTCTAGTGACTAACGTATTTCCGTTTTTGAAACCCACGGGCACAGATTTAAAATCGGGTAATATTTGCCTGCAATTAAAAGGCTTAAAATTAGCTAAACAAGGGTGAATTTTGGTGCAAATAAATTATAACCGTCAAGACTTAAAACCTGAAGTACCTACGCACGTTAGCTAAGAACTGCCCTGAAAATAAATATGTAGTCACCTCTTTTTTAGTAGAAAATATATTGTTAAGTGAATCGGAAGAAATAGGGTCATTGTGCCATCCTCTTTCTTTAGTACCATCCATATATCCCTTTCCCTTCTAAAAAAAACCAGTGAGCCACTTCTTTTATTTAACACTAGCTTATGTTTCCTACAAAGTCAAAGTCAACTAGCACTATTATTAATACAACGTAATGTACCGGTCATTCCTTTCTCACTACTATTTTTTTTATCGCGGCTATTACTACAAGACACGAGAGTAAGTAAAATATAAGCCTTTTCCCCTAAAGAAAGTATCACCATCATTGTCATATCTCTCCATTCCAGACAGAGTTTTTCTCGCGGTCCAGTGTCCAGTCTACCATAAGCATAACCACAATTGACCACATAACGACCCATAACCGATATTACTTTTCACTTAAACCCTTCCTTTTTCCCATACAAGACGATAAATAATTTCGTGGAAAACCTCTCACTTCCTTTTATACTCTAAGAAGTACTACGAAGCTAATATAAAAACGGACATTCTGAGATTCTTTCTCGAAATGCTATTTTATTTTTAAGGGACTGGATAGGTTTTTATGACTAAGATCATTCCAGTTATGTGATTCCTTCCTGACTTTTATCCTTTATTATTATATTCTGAGTAAGAATTTCTAACGGGAAAGTGATGGAGACAATGCACACTAGAGAATTTGGTTAACAATGTAATTCCTTTGCGAATTGTAAATTGCACGCTTAAGCCAACTCTTTTTAATCTTGAGAAATAAAGAAAGAATCCATTAAATAAATACTATACTTTGAGTACATGGTTATAGCTTTACTCATTTCTCTTTACTAATTACTACCCTTTTTTTGTTTCTCCTGCTTTCTACATTTACAGCTCTTGTATTGCTCAAAGGAATGCTTAATTGAATACGCAATTGAATTCAAACAAAGACTCCAGCATTTCAAACAAATACGAAAGTGTTAGTTCTTCCATTTCTTTTTGGTCCAATTAGCTCAAAAACAGAATAATAATAGAGAAGCGTTCCAAAAAGAAGAGAGAAAAAGATAGAGTTTAGTAAGATAGTGTTGCACGCAAAAATAGTAAAATAGAAAGAAACACAGCTTTTCCCTCTCATCTTGGGGTTTATTGCTATTAATTTAATTAATAAGTAAACGGGCTGGCCTCATTAGGAAAAGTGAATGGAATTATTCATGCAATATCTAACAAGGATGGAAGAAAGAGTACGTACAAATTAAAGGGATCTTTCCCTAGTTTATTTTTGAGTAGGAATTCTATAAATCTCAGTTCATTACTTAAGCTAACTGTTCAAGCGTTCTGTTTAGGCTAAAAACTTTCACTTTATGTTTTAAGCTATCTTCTCTAAATATGTTTGGATCTCACCCACATGTAGATAGATTCATTACTTTCCAGAAAGCTTAATCTTATTATTAAGGTCATCTTAATTTTATTATTACTCTGAGAAGAGGCATAAGTTCAGTCAACCTACATAAACTTAGGGCAATCAATTCTGATTGAATTAAAGATACGAGAAGTAAGTCAACTCCCGAGGCTATAATTTGCTCCCTTGATTATTAAACTAAAGTTTTATAGAAAGAAGTATCCCTCGTTTCAGGATACCACCCATCTACATACTTTCTCATCTTGTGCTCGTGTTATTATCTAAACATTAGGTTAGTAAGCGTGTGTGTGTTTTCTATTGCTACAGTTTAACTTTAGTTTACTACTTCCTTGTAACAGTTACAAGAACATGGAGGAGGAGAAGTAAAAACTTTTCGAAAGGGTAAAAAGTTTAGAATTAGAGCAAACTTGAGTCAGAACCTTAAGTAAAAGTCATACGAGTAGGAAGGAAGTAAACACTTTTATAGGAACAGTATCTAGTTAAAAGCAAGAGAAAGCTGGGTGGGTGTAATTATGTATGTTAATTGATTACAAACTTCTTAGCACAAAGGGACTAAAGTCAAATACTGTGTTATTTCTTTACTCTTCGTTAGTCTCTGTCTAATTTTTAGCACGGGGAGTTCTAACAAGTTTTTTTTTGGAGATAGAAAAAAGGAGATATGTTTTTGCAAAATTAGCAGAGATAAAAATGTTTAGAGGAAAGTTAGTATTTTTCCTCTTAACAAGTTTCCCTTCATTGAAAGAGTTGATTCAGAAAAGGAAATAAAAACAGGATTATTTTATACATTCAAACGGGAAGCTTTCAATTTTAGGGCTCTTTTTCTTCTTATATTAATAAATTTAATACCGATCTACTTTCATTTATTGGAGAGTGGAAAAGTACTCAAATGCTCATGAATCTGGTTCGACGGAAGAGCTTGGTAAGTTTGTGCAACGTGTACTGCAAAAATAAACCTTAGTTGCTTAATGGCATTAAAATTAATAGTACAGAATTATCTACTTTGATAACCTCTGTTGGTGTAAATGAATATGGATAAAATAAAAACGAAGTTGAAAGCCATAATTAAGTAAAGAGTATTATTTATTTTTATTGGGGAGAGATAGATGGAGAAAAAAAAACTGTGATATAGAGTTTCTTCTTTAATCAACAATAAGTAACTTTATTATCGGTTTTAACTCCCCTGAGGAGTTATTATTTTAACAAGAAAGTAAGCTTATAAACAGTAAGATAAGGCGAATTACAATTTTTAACTTGAAAAAATAGGGAAGGTTATTTCAGGGATCGTAGTTATTTTGGAAATATGTTTTGTATTGTGACTGTGTATTTTAAATGAACAGTTCAGGCTACTACTGACTGCTAAACTCTGGGGTAGTGCAGGTCAATACAAGGGTACTATTATCCATAAGCGAAAGCGCAAAAAAGTTGGAAATATATGATATTTCGATTATTTTCAACCACAGGAAATTAGGCAAGAGTGGTAAAATTTTCTTTCCATAACAGAACGAACTTTAACATTTTATCAATCTACAATATAAACACGGCAGGAGCCTGGAGCATATTATTCTTATGACTTATTCCTCTCCACTGGGGACCCGTGGGGGAGAGCAATCATGCAAATAAACCTTGCCACTACTGCCACTATCAATGTGAACTTTAATAATAATCCATTCAAATAACAGGAATTGCTATTGCTAACGCTGTGTAAGAGATAACCCAAAAATATAAATATGAACTGCCAGTAACATCAGGTCACACCAGCCCATCCGATCCTTTCTTAGGTTGGAGGTTAGCTTAATAATGAGGTTGGAAATGTGGGTCTGTGATACTTTTTCCAAATATTCCAGCTACATTTTAACCCAGTAGAAGTAATGCAGTTTCCTCTTTCCTTCCTAGATTCATTTTATTCCGTTCCGCGAAAAATCTCTGCAGAAATCTCATTCTTTTGCAAATGAACATGGACGAGGGAGATGCAGTTAGTTAGATTTAGGAAACTAAACCAAATACGTGGTAATTCCTTCTTTGAATATAAAGTGGGTGAGAGTAAATTGGATCAGGATCAGGACAGACAAAACTCGTGCATCTTGAAAGGATATAACAAAAACTAGAGGAAACATACAAGGGATCGTTTCTTAGAGTTAGGATCAGTTTTTCAGGTTCGCAGAAGTTGATCTGGTTTTGTTTTAGTGTTTAGAGGATTGTTATTATTTTTTGTGGTTTAATGGTAAGAGTTTTTGCAGAGAAATTATTTACCCCATGTGGTCCGTGTTTCTGGTTGGATATGATGGTGTAACGTTTTGCTTTCTTTTTGTACTAAAAAATGTAACATAAGTATAAGAGAGTGATAGAGCAGGGAAGTACAAGGAAGAGGCAGATGGTTGAGGAGGCTGTGAGAAATATAAAAAAGTAATGCAATCCATCCTAATTTAATTTTTCCTGGAGATTTCCTCTCGAGGGTTTATAAATAAGAGCTGTAGTTATGATTTCCTTCCTCAAAGGGTCCATTCTTTCTTCTTGGGATTGGAAAAGAACTGGAGTAGAAATTTTAGCATAGAAAATACCACAGAACTTCATTTCTTGCCTAAGAATATTACCGGAGAAGTTTATAAAAGTGGGGATAATCTCAAGCAATCCATACGTATTACTGATCCATTTAATATCATACAACTTTCTACTATTTACTCTGGATAGTCACGATAAATAGTGGAAAAGAGGAATGGCATGAAGTGAAACAAGCGAGAGAAAAATTAGCCAACTGTTTTCATAGTCAATTTAGCCAACGGGTACAGCACTCTGGTACTCTGGTCTGGACCATGTCTCGGTACAACAGCCTTCATCTGCCTATGTCTGCATTGCATTGCATACTCGACTTGAAAAAAGTATTTGGCAAATAATCCATAGACCATGGCCATGTTAATGTCATCTCTCTGTCTCTCTGGTTGTATGCAACCGGTCCAGACTTAGATGCAGAAACTACAACTTGCAGAGCACAGAAATTGCTTTGATATTTAATGCAAGGTAGTAATGGTTTGGCCACCCTTGCCTTATACGTAACATTAGCATTGCATTGGAAATGTTAATAGATGGTCCTGCGTTTCTTCACTTTTTGTATCAACATTAACTTGTATCTGATCCTGATCCTAGGCAGACATATGACGGAGTTAATGCTGTTTCTACAGTACTCTGGCTGTGACGGCATACTATTTTAGCTGATTTTGTGACTATTGAATAAAGATGAACATTACTATGAGTGTAATTTCTAGCAATAGTTAGTCGATATGAACCATCGAGCGAAATACAGCCACAACAGAAACAGCTATGCTACAGAATAGTGCCACAAAGGCATAAAGTTTTATGGCCATAGCTTATTTAATCATCCTCTAGCAGAAAACTGTAAATTTTAGTAATACTTTTAGCATTGCATTTATAAACGCTACTTCGACACGAAACACATAGCGGTTGAACAACTTCCCCCACAATATAATATAACCAATATAAATTGCATACGCTTGTTAGCAGCGATGAGTGAATCCACGTCTACCAGTTTCTATTAAGCTAGCTCCATGCCAAATACAGAACCGCACAACATACCAGATACGATGATGCATATTGCTAATTTGCGAATGAATACTAACCTAACCTCTCCTCCATTCATCTGCATTGCTCATCCTCTTCCCAATACCTAAACAAAACTTTTTACACGTAACCATATATCCTCCTTGACAGTGACTCAGAGTAACTCTAGCACAGTCTAATATAAAAGTTCATTTAAAGGTCCTGCCCTGCCCAGTTCTAGTTGCGAATTCTAAGCCGGCTTGTCTATTTGTCTGCAAGGAAAAATAAGGATAAAAGTTTCCTCCGAATTCATCAAAATAATAATTACTGATTGAAGGAACAAGAGAGAATAAGTAAATATGGTGTTTACTGTTGTACAAGACTGTCCCTGCCCACTATGCAGCAAGGTATGGTACATTTTACACTATTTTTTAGCTCATTTTGACTGATAAGAAGTTTAAACTAGATTTTGCTTTTGGCATGGATTTTTTATTTCATAAGCTCTATAAGTTTTATATAAGTTTCTGCCAAAGGGACTCTACGTCATTCCTTTTATTACCAGACAATATTTGCATAAGGGGGAACTGGAAATTAAAATTTTAATCATTAAAGCTCCTCCTGGTATACACTAAAAGTATAGCAGTAGAAGTAGAAGTAGTGGTGGTAGTAGTAGCAATATTATAGCAAAAAGAAAATATGTTTTATGGAATGAACTCCGAAGAGACCAATTTGAAACTTCTCCAGTGAACCTTCTCTGTTTATTATGAAGTTCTTCATAACCTAAATTCCCTTTCAGGTCTGCCCACATTGTATTTCACATAGTAGTGAGTATTCTATAACCCTAATCTCATAAAATAAGCATGGTAAAATTACAGAAGAATATATGAACGTTCTGCTTACTTTATGGGTACACTATTCTTTGGTAGGTAGGTACTTAAGAGACCTCATCTGTTCTTGGGATCCTTTACAACTCCTCCAACTCGGTCCTTTTGTTGATTTAACCCTTTTCGCAATACTTGCAAAATTCATAAACCCTTTTTATAAAGAATATGTTATGGCATTTGGAAAGAAGGATACGTTAGCTTGGGGCTAGCAAAGAACAAATTCGAATGAGAACAAAGTTGGGGTTAGAATTATATGGATGAAATTCTAAATTAGTTTTACGATCCCATACTTCCAAAAATTATAGACCTTATAGAACAGAATAGATGCTACATAAAGTCTAATGGATAATATAACCGGTTAAATATATCCTAGCCATGAAAGGAACGTGTGTGTTGAACATTATTAGAGAGAAAATATTAAAGTTGAGAGAGATGTCATAACTTTTCTCAGAGAAATATTTCATTAAAATTTAACAAAACAGTGCATAGAAAGAGGAAGGAAAGAACGAAGAAGATCTCCGTAAGGCATCTGCTTGAATTTTGCATTCGTTATTTTATTTTACAAGTTCGTTTTAGCATCAAGGAGTTATTTAACTTCAAAGGGCTTCATGAAGATATTTCATGCCAATGATGCGAATCTCCATGTAAGAAAACCCTGAGAATTATAATAATACATAGTAGTTCCCAGTGCCCTATTTCTTGGTCCACCAACTTTCTGAACCTTTTTATAAAGTTACTAAAATAATTTACCCAACTCGAGGCTTCGTTTCGAAAGAGTTTTCCATTAGAGAGTCAAGTTCTGCCCAAAAATGCATATGCAAATCAATATTATGACAAGGAATTGTAGCGGAATTTAGTGCAAAAGGAAACTCTCTAGACGTTAGACATAAAGGACATATATATTAATGAATGATGCATGGAAGTACGTATTTTGCAGACAATTTGTCAGTATATGGTTATCAGGTTTTGGTTAGCATATGGCTAATTTAATAGTTTTACCATTTCCATTGGACTTTATAATAATGTGATGCTAATTATCACGAGGAGGAAAACATTAGGGTAAGTTTGGCAAGGAGGAAGTACAAAGGTCGAACATATTACACAAATAACATTAACAGGACTTGGACATGATTTCTGCTGTCTATGAATATTCCAACTCGGTTTGGAATACTTCAGAATAAAATAATTCCGGAAGAAATGTCGAGAATTTACTAAAGACAGGCAAATACTTTAAAAGTACATTCAATAAAATGCATCTCTGTAACAGAAATGTTGATGCATGCATTCAAAAGTTGAAAAGCTTCTTAAGCCTCAATACATTTCTTCTGTAAATCAGTAAAGATCTGAAGTTTTAAAACTTTTCTGATTTCTAGAATTTACCAACGCTCCGAGCAGCGACCAATTTCGACCCCGAGGCTGATGCCATAGCTCTAAAGAACGCTATGCGGGGTTTTGGCTGTGACAACGAAGAGATCACGGCAGTCCTTGCTAAACGCAGTGCAAACCAAAGGGACAAGATCGAGGAGGCTTATAAGAGTCAATTTGGCAAGGATTTGCTTGAAGATCTCAAATCCGAACTTGGGGGAAACTTTGAGCGACTTGTGATCGCTCTTATGCATCCATGGCCCCAGTTTGCGGCTCGAGCTGTTAAGAAAGCTTGTAAAGGGATGGGTACATCAGAGCAGACCCTTATCGATGTTTTGTGTACTGCCAAAAACTGCGAGCTTAAGGTTATCGCTGAGGCCTTCAAGGAGAGTGAGTTTTACAATTGATCAACTTGCTTTTTAAGTAAATTCTCAAATTAAAGAAATGATTTTCAATGATTTTTTTTATAAAAATTATTTCTTCTAGTGTACGAAGATCCTATTGAGGAAACCCTTGAGAAGGAACTCGATGGAAATTTCAAGCATTTGATGATTGCCATTTGTCAAGCCGCTCGACATGAAGATGACCCTGTTGACCTGAAAAAAGCCAATGAAGACGCTGCCGCTTTGTACGAAGCTGGTAATTAATAATGCAATTTATTCTTAGAACAAGTTCCGCCAGGATTCGGTACAATTCTAGAATTTTTCGTTATTTTAAAAATGCACCTTTTTGTCCCAAAAGGTGAAATGAAGTATGGAACGGACGAGTCAACGTTTACTCGAGTACTTGTCCGCAATTCATACGCCCAGTTGGCGGCCGTGTCAGTGGCTTATGAACAACTGGCCGGGAAGAGCCTTCAAGATGCTGTCGAGTCGGAGTTGTCGGGTGACATTTACAGGGCTTCGAAGACTATTCGTGAGTCTTTTCTCCTATGTTTAACATTTCTTTTACTTATTTTGTATTCATCTACTGTATTTCCTAAAAGTGACAATGCTTCAGCTTCTTTTTCCTTAAACTAGACTCTACCTTCATCTTTTCTAATATGAGAGAGACTATTATTTTCTTTACTCTATTGCCGTTGGAATGATCGAATGGCAGTAAAAGAGGCCAAGAATTTAACAAACAATGACACTAACAAGACAATGACAAGTCTCTTCAACTATGCAATGCTAATACTAGACAGAGAACACTTCCCAAGGAACTTGGCCTTGCAATGAATTACTGTATTTTCAATTTTAATCCCCTTGGGTAAAGGTTCCCTTGGAATAGTTCCCCTACCTTTCGTGTTAAAACTTAAAATCTACTCCTACCAGCTTACTTATTTTTTAAATGCTGGTTTGACAGGATAATTCCCCATTGAGGAATTAAATACCGAAATACGGCATAGACAACGGGTAAAAGAGTAGGTAGGGAATTCGTCAGAGAAAATTATAAAGACAAAGAGCTAAAACGGTAGTCCTCCAGAAGCATTTGAAAGCAATCAGTTGTGCTTGCTGGGATATAAAAGAACTAAGAACTGTTTGTTGTGAATGCTTCAAGTTGTACTTATTTAGAAAGAAGGGTTAATGCCTCTTTTGTCTCTTGGATTGAAAGCTTGCTTGGTTGTACAAAGGAATACAGCAGAGTAGTTTTGTTTTGTAAAATAGTAATAATAATCCTGCTAGCATGTCTCTATTGTTTTAACATGAAGTATTAATCTTAAGAGGTGGATTTGTCACTGCGCTAGAGATT
>JAQFZX010002378.1:0-19480 GCA_034682405.1 Hydroisotoma schaefferi | reverse complement strand
ATATTAATTGGGGTTTCATTTTATTGGGGATTTATTCGTGGGGATATATTAATTGGGGTTTCATTTTATTGGGATATTTTCATTTGGTTCCATTTTTAATAACTTGATATATAATAATTGGGGTCTAGGGTAACACATTTGTAGGATAGTGTACTGGACTTAGGAACATAAATCGTTTTAAAAGAAGACAACACCTTCTGTTAACTGTGGTTGTGTGATCAGGAGGTAATAACTGTTATTAAAGACATTTAAATAAATATTACTTCAATTTGTAGATTTCAACTTAATTAATTTATAATCTTTCCAGAAAGGAGTTTCTACAGTAAGAGAGTCAGGAGTTCACAAGGAATTCAGATGGAGTTTATATATTTATAGTTAGATTGTTTTGAAAAGTTTACAGCTCAGAGGGTTGTGATATGTTTTTATAAATACAATAATGGTTAGTTTATATAAAGAGAAAATTAAAAATCCAAAAAGTGTTCTTTAAACAAAAACATGAAATAAAATAAAAAAGTGTTTTTATAGTTTTAGAAGTTTTTTAAGATTTTTGAGTTTTTTTAAATCCCTTATTGGTTCACTGAGTCGAAAGATTTTACTAACTTAACCTTAGATAAATAAGCGTGACCTTCCATACATACAGACAGAATTAAACGGCATTCTCTATAGTCTTAAAATGACGAATAAGTTGAGGGTGTGATCTCACAGTACTTAAGAAATCTTCCATATCGCGCGAGGAGCGCTTGCAGGGAACTTCGAAAATTAACACGGAAAGGACAGCAAGAGTGTGACTTATTAACGTTTCAGGTATTTTTATATAATTATAAGTAATTTTAGTCGCATCCGCCGGTAATTTAGAAGAATTCCGACGTCTGGATGTCACAATGTCATGTTTCACTTTGTATATTTGTACTCCCTCTTGAGAGTCTGTGAGAAAATATAATCAACGGTAAACGATCCTTGACGGTTGAAGACGTGACACACAAATTATTTAGTTTTACTGCACTACAGTTAATTTTGGAATCATGAAATCTATCCTATCATTATATTTCGTTCAGCATTTCTACCGCCCAACATTGAACTCGACATAGGTGCAACGGGTAGTTAGACAGAAGGTACAACTGAGTTCGACCACACAGTTGGATCCCACACTGTAAAACCTCCCAGCTATCCTGCGTTAATGGATGCTGAAGAAGTGGTCGTTACATGCTTCCCAAGAATTCCAAACGGTCATTTGTCGGCCGCTTTGACAGTATTTACATATTGAGGATAGGCCGGCAATTTCAGGGAACTCAGTTGGAAGTGGTCCAACTATGAAATGCGATTTTGAAATTTTCAACACTGTTTTATTTTTTAATTCACAGAGTGAGGGCTGCAAGAGCGACATGAACTCCGAATTTCAGGTTATATTTATAAAATTATTTGATAATATATTCAGATTTTTATCTGTTTTATTTACTACAAATTCAGGCTCTATTCCCTACAATGGAGGAGTTTAAAGATATTTACAAGTATATAGACAGTTTGGAGAGTGCTGGAGTACATAAGGCTGGTATCGTCAAAATTATGCCTCCGTTGGAATGGATTCCAATCTCGAAGACGTATGAGTATTTTTTTTTTCGTTTTCGTAATTATTGTCAGGTTATAATTATCGCTTTGTCTTAAATGTAGTGATTCCGAAGTTGACTCTTTAATTGTCAAAAGTCCTCTTCTTCAAACTTTTACCCAGCATAATGGAGCGTACGAGTTAAGCGTACGCAAAAATAGGAAAAATATGACAGTAGGAGAATTTAGGCGATACTCTGCTTCTCAACAGTAATGATAACAGTAATTTCTAACATGCTTTATAAAAATTCGTTTTCGTCATCCTTTTCGTTTTTCTTTTAGATTAACAATTCCTGCTAATTGCGACTCTGTTGAAGTGAGGAGAAAATTCTGGGACGACATACTAATCGGAAGTCACATTTATGGCAGCGACATCATTGGAACGCTTATGGATCCAGCCTTGAAGGATTGGAATATCAACAAGTAATGCTACCTGTCCTTCTTTTGATTACTTAATATGTTTTCATATTTATATTTTGCAGGTTAAATTCCATACTTGACTTGATAACCAGACTTTCTGGAAAGGCGTTTGGCGGTGAGTAAATGCCATTCGAAGAATATTCATTTGACAAGTATCAGATTTTTACTAAATTAATTTTCCAGGAGTAACCAACTCGATGTTGTACTTTGGTGCTTGGAAGACTGTGTTTTGCTGGCATATGGAAGATCTTGATTTGTATTCTGTCAACTATCTCCATTATGGTGGTGCTAAAATCTGGTAATTCTCTAATATATTGCATTACTTCTTTTTAAACGTCTCTTAAGTATTAATTTGTTGTGTAGGTATGCAATTCCGCCTGCCTTTGCGTATAAATTTTTAAAAGAGTTGGCTCGGCAGCTACTTCCTGAAGAATATATTAAATGTCCAGCTTTCTTGCGGCATAAGTCTGCTCTTATCCCGCCAGATCTTCTTACGCAGCATGGAATTCCTTTTACAACGGTACGATTATCAATAATGAATTGTATTTCAAATTAAGATACGTGAACAAATATTGAAATTTAATTTTTCAGATAACCCAAAAGATGGGGGAAATAATCGTCACATTTCCAAAGGGATATCATGCAGGGTTTAATGTTGCATTTAACATTGCACAGTCTTCTAACTTTGCTACTGGCAGATGGGTAGAATTCGGCAAATGGGCGAAACGGTGCAAATGCAAGTAAGTTCGATGTATCCTTTTTTTCATCCCAAGAAAAATATTACCCAAAGATAGACCTTTTTTTAGGGATGGACTGAATATACCAATGAGCGTTTTCGTAAGAACCTTTCAACCACAATTATATGCTGATTGGAGAACAGGCAAAAAAATTGGGTTTCATCCGGAAAATCAAGATCTAAAAGGAATTCTAGATAAACCAGAGCCATGTTATAAAATATATTTACTATTATGCTTTATGGAATATCTATTATTCAATGCTTTATTACAGGTTGTGTAGTTTGTTGTTATGCAATGGTCAATGAAAAGGCAACTGATTTTATAAGCCGCTCAGGCTGTTTCTACTACTTTCACAAAGGTTTGTATAAAATGATAATATTAAGTAGTAATACTTTTGTTGATAGATAATTTTGAAAGGATGTCCGGGAACAAATGGCAGGATAAATGATTCTTGGCTGTGCGTTCCGTGTAAAAGTGAGCAAGGATCATTTGAGGTATTTAGTTTACTTTAAATAAATATAATATCAATCAATATTACCTAATTTTTTCTGTATAGGTTCAAATGTGGAAAGAAGTAGATTTCCGTGAAGCGTCTGTACTACAACGTGAGAAAAATCTTGTTTCAAGAAATTCTGTGTTCCTAGAGAGAGTTGGAGCTTTGGCAGCGTCAAAACGTTCAAGATGAGAGGCAAATGAGTCAGGATGAGCTTCAAAAGAATCAAGATGAGCGTCAGAGTATGCAAGATAAACGTCAGATTATGCAAGATAAGCGTCAAATCGTGCTAGAAGGGGATCAGAGCGTACTAAAAAATGTACTACAATAAACCGCTGCTTTAATGTCTTATTGTACCAATTAAATATGCTTACAAACCCAACCTCTAATGAATTTTTACTCTTTAGCAGTATATCAGATGATATTGACGAGATAAGAAAAAATGGGGAGCAGCTAAATGTGAGATACAAACGATGTATTTTATATTTTAAAGCTCTTTCTAATTATGAAATGGTTAGGTTAAAAAACTACTCAATACAACTGTCCACCACAGTGAAATAAATCTTACACAATTTACCAAAGTTGGAAGAAGCACATGGAAACACATTCATTGGTTCCATTAAAATGTACAGATTGTTCCTCCGTCCTTAGCACCAACGATGCTCTCCGGAAGCACGCCTCTAGAAGGCATGGAAAAGTGGCAATAACAACGAAATCCAAATAATTTAATATCTACTTTTTGCTTTCTAATAGATACAAGAATACACTAACTCGTATCATTAATCGTATTTGGTTTATCATTAATTTTTTTAGACCCTGAAAATTATATCAAATAATTGCATGAAACTAGTTAATCTTTAAGGTTGACAATACTGTAGTACACTTTTGAAATTTCAACCGTCAATTCAAACGCAAGTGACAAATTGAAAAACTTAAGAACTTTTACAGATTTAAATATGAAACATAAAATAAACAGTCTGTTTATATAGATCACACGGAGTTGTTTGAAGTTTTTGAGCTAGATTGTTTCTTAAGAAATGACATCTGTGGGGTTGTGATTTCTTTTAAAAATATCTTAATGTCTGGTCTAAACAAACACTAAACCAGTTAGACAATATTCTATCAACAAAATGTTTTACAGATGTTTAAAGATTTTATAAAAAATATTCAGAGTAAGTAACTGTAGTTCAAATGGAATTTCCATATTTATTAGAGCCAGATTGTTTCGAAAACTATAGAACTCTCAGGGGTGTTATATTTTTTTATAAATACCCTAATGCTTTGTTGATATAAAGACAAAATAAAAAGTCCAAAAAATTTACCGGAAACAAAAATAAAAAATAAAATAAAAAAGTTTTTTTGAGAAATTTGTGAGAATTTGTTTTATCATATTTTGTTGTTATCTTGGTGTAATTATGCTTAATTACGACATTTGAGAAGTATAATATATCACAAATAAAATTTATTAATATAATAAACACATAAATAAGTTTGAAGGAATTGTTAATATTAGAGATAGATATGCCCTCCTGAAGTCATTGTGAAGTATAGATTGGGATTAATTAGATGATCGTTTCCAATGGCACGCTGTATCTTTGAAAGTCTCATATCATTTCCGGATTCGTCGTTGACAAGGATGTCACATAGTTGAAACTCTAGCAGGAGTGGTAGTCCTCTCATTAATTCCTTTATCGGTTCGAAATCAACCTTAATAAAAAATCATAGTTTTTTTAATCGGTAATCTCACCGTCGTATTCAAAGTTTATACAGCCTACCCTTAATTCGCCATGCCTCATAGCTAATGAAGTAAGCCGTTTAGGTATGAAATCTAGAATTGGAATCCCATATACATCCATCAGGCACAGTGGTGATTTAATGTGATTATTAATGACCAGTTTTCTTAACCCTACGTTGAAAGGTGTGGCGTATAAAATAAAATTAATCCTTATAAATTTAAATAAAACAACTCACAGCTCCAGTTGTTGAAAAAATGAGATTCGTGCTCTTCATCGTCATCCGCAGTCCATTCTATCATTCTCTTCACACTTTTCAATTTTAGATTCAGTTCTTCTATTTGCATGTCCTTTAAACCAATCATACACTCTAGTAGACACTTTCTTGAATACAGACACATTGACAGTTTGCGTAATTGAGGAAACAGTCTAGGGCAGTAAATACTGGGAGAACAGTCCAATTCGTTGAATACATGAGTAAATATTAAAAGTTCTCCTACATTGTTGAAACGTGTATGATCGGTAATAATTGTATTCCAATTTCCTATCTTTACTCCAGTAGAATCAGCCTTCTTTAAGATCAAGACTTCCACATTTGGAATTATGTCGAGCAAGGGAAGAAGCGTAATAGTTCCAAATGATTCGGGTCGAATCATGTCCAGACGTTTTAGCTTTATCAAAGGAGTTGGCATTTTAAATTGGATTACGTGGGCATTACTTCCACAGATTAAGGATAGTGAGAGAGTTTCTAATGTTAGCCTCATGTCCTCTAGCCACAACATCAAAGATGGAAACAAGAATACGGGATCTTCAGTTATCTTGAAGCCTCTGAGTACCAATGTTAAATGCTTTAATCTTAGTTTCATCACTCTTATCGCTTCTATGCCATCGTTGTCGAACTCTATGCTTGTAATAGTGAGAGATGTTAGAGTATTTCTTAGTCTGGTGTTATCTTGAACTCCATCTTTTCCGAATAAGATTTCAAAAAAAATTCTGGGTAGTTCTTCAACGTCCCACGAAACTCTGAGTTCTGTTAGATTGGGCGTTCGATTGATAATTTCGATAAGCAGAAAAGTGTTTAAGATCGTCTCAGCCTCATCATGGTCATCCAGTTCATCGTCAACATCATCGTCACCATCATCGTCAAAATTATCAAAGTCTTTACCCATAAGGAATTCCAAACTTATTGTTTTTAAATAAGGAAACTGAATACTTGATAACTTTCCATCTTCTAAACGAGCATACTCGTACCGATCAATTGACAATTCCAAATAGCTAACACTATCTTTAATTGTATCCAGAATTTGTACCAGTTTTGAGCTGGTTAGACCGACTTTGTATTGTATCCCTCCTGGAACATTAATCCATCCCTTTTCCAGTTCATTTAGTTTTTTTTGTACAGTCAATCTTGGTGGCTGGTCTTCAATTACCCGTTGGTCTCTAAGATACACTACTGTAGCCGGATGACGTAACGGATGGATTATTCTTGACCACTTCAGGCACACGTTATTTGCACTTTTTAGTGATGACAAATTTAAATATTTGAAAATTGTCTGGAGGATCTGTTTTCAAATAATTAAACATGCTTAGTTGCATTATAAATACTATAAATATTGCCAAAGTCTTATTACTGAATTACCACTGGGTTAGATAATGCCCGCAAAACTACATCGGATTGATCGGATTCGGTAAATTCCCCAATAGAAGAATTTGAATTCGAAGACACGCAGGGTGTAGAAGATGAGTCGTCTGAATCCATCACTCTAGTTACTGTATCAAGGTTTCGGAAGTGATCGTCTACATGTAATATTACGTTGTTTACTTTTGCAACAGGATTCTCAATACTTCCAGTGATTTTCAGGGTTTATATTATAATAATACGTTTTTTAAGACCGACGCTCTCGTTATTACTGTTCAATTTTCCCGCACTTTTATCTTTGACTCCCTGTCAGTTGGATTCAATCTTCCGCACGAGTAAGACGTTTTTCATAATTCTGTAACATTTGGAGTCTCAGAAATGTCTCAATTGTCGGTAAAGGTAAGTTTTTTTATCATTGCAATTAATTTACTTTAATTTAAGTAATAGTACATCTCTTTTCATAATTTATTTCTTAAAACCTTTAGATTTCGGAAATCTTTGAAGACATTTCATACCATGAAAGCTGGTTGAAGAGGTATCACGATTTAGCCTGCGTAATGGATTTCGGGACCGCGTGTACTGATTTGCTGGATGTAATTCATACACATGAGGTAATATTTACATTTCTTACCTATCGTTCTTCATTTCTAATCAACTCTAATATTTGGTGCTAATGCTTTAGATCTTCGAGGAAGATGTCTTGGAGAAAGTTGATTCAGTACAAAATGAATCTACTCAAGATATTCTTACCCAAAAGATACATAATTTGGACTCAAATTTCAAAAAATTGTTCGAGGTACTGACCGTGAGAAAACGTTGGCTAGAAAGTAACGACAGGAGCCAAAAGTTCATGAATTCTATACAGAATGTTCGCACTCGGATGCACTCACGGTCTTTACCAACAAAAAACTGGCCTAGATCCGCCACTCAGCTTTTAATTAATAATTCTGAGTGCCAAATGTTTGTGGATGAAGTTGACAGTGAAATTTCGTGTTTGAAAGAAGAAAGAGATAAGCTCCAGGACAAGAAAATAAACATCACATATACCGTAAGATATTACTACACCTTTATTCTAAATTGCTATCCCTTCAAATATTACAATATTTATCCTATCCTTGTTTATTCAAATGTTATGACTTCCTTACTACACTGTCCTAATCCAATTTCCCTAATCCAATTTCCCTGATCTCATTTCTCGGTTTATCATCCCTTGACACAGACTGCAATTTCTCGCAAAATTTCACTCTCATTTATAAGACTATCAGTTTGATACTACTTGTATAGAACTCTATTAGCATTTTAAATAATAAAAGTAGGGACCTACAGATTCCGAGGTTTCTTTCATGAACGTGATGACAGCAGACATTCAATTCTAAGTTGTATATTATGTGTTTTTGTTGAAAAGGAGTTAAAAGAAGAGTGGATGGGATTGAAGAGTCAGTTCGTGCAATATCTGAATGACGTCAATTCAGAAGTGAAAGAAATTTTAGTATCCAGGTTGTATAATGCCATAGAGTGGTGTGTAGAGAAAACAGAAAACCTAATGCGAATCCCATGTGGAGAATCTGCAGATGAGTGTAAAAGTACGCTTGACCAGCTGAACTCCCTATCTTTAGACGTTAAAGCGGCCAGAAATGACGCCAAAAGAATAGTTAAGACGATTAAGGATTTGATTAGAAGTTGTCCTAATATGGCTATTGGATTCAGTAGTTTACAATCAAAACTATCAGAAAATTGGTTTTTTTTAGGGAAACACTTACAGGTTATATACAATATTCATTTTCTAATATGACGAGTTTTATGAAGGAGTTATTGAAATCTTAATTTTAACATGGTTAGATGCGGCTGAAGTCAGCACTTTATCGCAATGACTATAACGTGTTCTTTATAAAAGTGACAAAACTGTTGGATAGACTAACCGAAATGAAGGCAAAAATGGAGCCGGTAGTTACAGTCAATTCCTTCATTAAGTCTCAGGATTTCAAGGAGGAACATTCAAGACGACATGGGATTTTGGAGGAAACTGAAGACGAGTTAAGACAACTCACCATTGCTGGAGATTACCTTGTCTCACGCGACATGTCATTGGCTTGCGAAGTGGGAAAGAAAATTGAAAATGTGCAATCACAATTATTGGTAGCCTTTGCAAAATGGGAAAAAGTATCCTTAACTGTAATGCAGGCCTTTTTTAACGCAACTTTAAGTCATGTAGCGGTATATCCGGTTGCAATTGCAACGGCATTCGTCGATGGGATCGTGATGCACGAATGTTTAGAAAAACTGGCCCAGTTAACACGGCGGATGGATTTTCTGGAAAATGCCTACATGTCAACATCAGACGACCGTCCACACCATTTGGAAAAGTTAAGAAGGAACAGTTTTACTCATTGCAGGTTGAGGCAAATGTTGGTTGCGGTAAGCCATCTCCCCTTCTTCGAAATTAGAATAAGCAAGCAACCAGAACTTATACGGTTGATCCAGAAAGGCCTCTTAAAGTTGGATAAAAGGATAACGTACAAACAAAAAAAACTGGACTATGAGGATAAACTGTTAAAAAAAAACATGACGTAAGAGTTTTAAAAGTATTGAAATAATTGTTACAATATGGATATTTCTAATTGAATTGCTATTGCTTCATAGGAACGACGAAACAGATCATAACAACGAGAATGGAAATGAGGTGAACCCTGTTTGAATGCATTATGTCAGATCTTAAAAATAATTATACAAATTAGACTTCTGATTTTGATTATTAAGGAACCCATGGAAGAAGACGAATTGGACTCTCTGGCATCATGCTCTACATTCTTGTAGCCTTCTATCAAGATTAAGCTCAGCTTATATGATACAACGCTTGTCCTTTTATGTTTTATTTTAAATCTTTAGTTAACTAAATCGAAGCCGTAAATATATTGTTTACCTTATGAGTCAACGTTCTTCAGTTTTAAAAGGTTTTGATTCTTATGTAGTAGAGCTGTCACACAAATGTAATACATATTATGATAATATTTATGAAAGTTATTGATATAAAACAATTAGTAAATCAAATCAGAAAACTTATAAAAGTATGTAAAATGTATACAATTTTTATATTATCTTAGCTATTTTAACTCTTTAGTTTGCCTTTAAAGTACCGTTTTGGTATAGCTTTGTGAGCATTGTCAATTATTTTAAGAACTAGACCTCAACGGAAACTAGCCAGCTTACTAAACATTGCAACCAACTCCTGTCCCTGTCGCTATTCCACTAAACCATTTCCTTCATTTACTTCTACATCCTACGCAGCCCCCCCCCCTTCTCCCCAGCTTCCAATTTCTTCTCATTCACCACTACCCTTTCCGAGGCTTCCGTTCCAAGGTCTTCCATAAACGCAGTCCCAGTGTAGCCCTTCCCTAGTTTCCTCTCTCCGGTTTACCAGTCCCATTCCTTCACCACTACAGTCTCTTCAGCTCACAGGACTTCCGAAATCCTCCTCGTTAAACACTACACCCTCCACTACTCGGCCCTTTCCCCTCTATATTTCTGTCCGGTGCGCCTGCTTAAGAAATTAGCGCGAACACTGGCTTGAAAATGTGACGGAGACCCGTCTTTAGTAAAATTGATATGACGTGTCAGTTTTCACTAAATACACCCTTAATTAACTTTAGTCATTTCTTTTATTTCTAACAATTAATAAGTACACCTATCCTTAAAAACTTGTAACTACCTTTTCATTAAAATAGATAAAGTGCGGGAAGGCATTGGGTTTTGCAGACCACTCAGCAGATCTGAAGCAGACGCACGTGTTGAGTTTCTCACACTCATTTATTTATTTAACTCACAGAATTATTGAATGTAAGGAGTTACTGTTTCATACTGTTTGGGATTTATCAGTGTGTGCTTTTCGGTACAATCTTTGCTGAATCGATAAGAATTATATTTGGTTTGGAATTATGTATATTGTTTGCAGCTCAGCATGGCAGAGGAGAAAAATTATTCGATCGGAATTGATTTGGGTACAACTTACACAACAACAGTACTGTACTGTGTAGGTGTTGTAAAGGACGGAAAGGTCGTGGTTATAAAAAATGAGTACGGCAAGACAACCGTGCCGAGCTGGATAGCGTTCAGTGAAAATAAGACTTATGTTGGAGAACCGGCTAAAGCCATGTCATTTAAAAACCTTAAAAACACAATTTTTGGTAAGGAGTAACCTTATTTATTTGACAATGAATCAATTTAATAATGTACTTTCTTATATTTGTAGACGTTAAACGACTTATAGGAAAGAGATTCAATGATCCCAATGTTCAAGCAGATATGTTAAAATATCCCTTTAATGTCGTAGAAGAAGATGAAAAACTTAAAATTGAGCTTGAACTAAATGGAGACCGGAAGACGTTTTTTCCAGAAGAGCTATCAGCTCTAGTTCTATCCCGTATGAAGGAGATTGCAGAGACTTTCGTGGGTTGTGTTGTGACAGATGCGGTTATTACTGTTCCCGCTTATTTCAGCATTGAACAACGCCAAGCTACAAAAGAAGCAGGACGGATTGCTGGATTAAATATTATAAGGATCATTAACGAGCCCACTGCGGCCGCCATCGCCTATGGTCTAGATCAAGAGAAAAATGTAAGTATGTATGTAACTACCTCATATTGGTATACTTATACTTTAAATGTTGTTCGTTTTAATGTAGTCGGATGAAGCTAAAATCATGATATTTGATCGTGGCGGAGGTACATTCGATGTGACTATTCTAAAAGTAGTGGGGGACCTGTTTGAAGTTATGGCCACCGTAAGTAATTTTTATCTTTACTTATGATTTTTATGAGGATACGAAGGATATGTATGTTGTAATTTAATAACAGGGCGGTGATACTCACATTGGAGGCGAAGATTTTAATGCCAATATTGCCGTGTTAGTAGATAACGAATATAAGAATACTTTCGGAAAGGAGTTGGATAAAACATCACCCAAGTTGAAGTCTCTCTGTGAGAAAATAAAACTGGAACTGTCAATGATGGAAAGTGTTGGACTGGATGAGACATTTGAAGGTGAAAATATTCGAATGGATATTTCCAGAAAGATTTTTGAGGAAGTAAATCAAGAACTGTTTGCTCAACTGATAAAGATTGTTAAAGAAACTCTACAAGACGCCAAGCTGGTAAAGGTCCAAATCAATAAAGTCGTCCTCATTGGAGGTTCTACCCGCATTCCGAAAGTACAGGAAATGCTACGTGATTTTTTTATTGGGAAACCCTTAAGCAAGAACATTGACGCTGATGAGGCAGTGGCGTACGGAGCTTCAGTGATTGCAGCGAAGTTATCCAACCAAACCGCTCCACGTATCCAACAATTGGCAATAACTGACGTCATCCCGTTAAGCTTAGGAATTGAACATTAAGATGGTCTATTCGACAAAATCATCTTAAAAAATACCCCAATCCCGTATTGTAAATCCCAACCGTATACAACGACGATGGACAATCAAACGTCCATAGTCATTAATGTGTACGAAGGCGAAAGGCCCTTCGTCAAGGATAATCTGCACCTTACTACATTCATGTTGGATAATTTACTACCCGCCCCAGCAGGCATTCCACAAATTTCTGTTGCAATGTCTATAAATATGGATAGTTTATTGGAAGTTGAGGCAAAGGACACGGCGAGTAATCATCGTACAAGGAAGATTATGGTTACGGATCCCAGGCGCCGCTCTGAAGAAGAGATCGAACGCATCATGCTTGATTTTGATATAAATAAATCTAAAGATGAGAAGGACATTGTCCGTCTAAAGGCCAAATCCAAGCTTCAAAAATATTTAAACCATTGTCATTCCGTAATAGGGTCTTCTTTAATTGGTAAAGACCCGAATTACTTTTTATATTTATTATTTGTCACCAATTCATAATTTGATAAATTACAGGTAACAAGAGGATACGGCTCGACCACGTTGGTACTTCTAAAACTTGGATTACTAATAATCCTTTGGCTGCGAAAGAAGACTACGAATATCAATTGGTTATCTTAAAAGGCTTATTACAGTCTACGCTTCATGATTATGTTTCTGATGATAGTGCCGTAGAAATATTAACAATAGATTAATAGATCTATTCTTTACTAATTTCAATCCTGTACCTAATCTTTACACACATAATTAAATTGAAAACAATTAAAAACATTTGGTGATTTTTTGCTTATATATAGCATAAGAGGGTTATGAAGTGTCGATGGAGTTAACGAAGGAAATTAACCCTTGTTAGAATGTGTCACATAAAGGTAAAGTGAAGCGAGGAGAGAAATTATGACTAAGTTACATTTTACGTCAAAAAAAAGTCATTCTCACTTAATGTCGTAAATTTCTCTGGAGCAGCTTTTAAACTTACCAAACAGAAAATTTCAACAGAACAGGGTTAGGTTTAAAACATCGTTAACCAGAATGAATCGGAATTTAATTAGTTTAGACATTCAGCATCAGTGCTACGGTAGTAAGAAGAATATTTTCAACAGTTTTCTAGTTTAATGTAGAGTAAATCTGTCCACATTTTAAGAACAAACATTTTTGACAAAGAGACGGAAACTGACCATCAGTGAAAGGGAGATGAGTTCGTTCTGTATAATTGGTACTTGGCATTAAGGGGTTAAGGTATATATTGCCGAGCTCTTTATACCCCAACTTAGTTGTGATGAGTATACATCAAGGCGCATAACTGTCGTTTCGTGAAGGTGTTTTTCTGTAGTCGGCATTCTTTTGTTGTGCTGGAGAGGCGGACGGAGAGTGAGAGTGAGGATTCAACACCCTAAAGGTGCATTTACAGAGGTAAATTGTAATATTGTATTAATTATATTCTGTGATTAAAATGATTGTTTGTGAAGTATTTAAAACATTCTCTTTTACAATTAATTCAGCACAAATGTCAGAAAATAAGCCTGAAAACGTTTTGGATCCGATGTCAGTCATTAGAATTCTTATTAAGGATGGGTTCAACATATTTTGGACGACAAACTTAACGGAAACGGGATCATGGGAAGCTCGCTTTGAATGTGTAGGCGCAATAAAAGGTAGAATGTCAACCATTTTAACTCTCGTTTTAGTCATTTATTAAGGAGTGAAAACCCTTTCATGTGAATGCTCTGTCCGTTCGTCTGTTTGTTTATCCGGGCGATATCTTTCGAACCGCTCAACGTTTTTTCGAGTTTTTCGCATATTTGACACTTAGGTTAAGCATACGGCCGACTTCGAAGATGGACGTTGTTTGCCAAACGCTTCCAGATCAACTCTCACGGGTGACGTAAATTTTAAATAGCGACCCCTATCAAGTTTGAAATGGTTTGAAACGTATTAAACAGGACAATGGAAAGTAAGTGTCGGAATAGTTCTGTGACCCTCAGATCAAAAGTTATGACATTGCGAAAGTTTAATGTGCAAGGTGATACTATACTACCAACTGGTACCTATTTGCATTCAAATTAAATATGACCCTCTAAGGCACCCTTAATGACCTTCTTCAACCGTTTGGACCTTGCGAAGGGCAAATGGGGCAAGGTGACAGTCCACTACCAAATGGTACCCACAATGTCGACAATTCCATACAACCTTCTAGAAACGTTTGTCACAGATTATCCACATTTTTTTATCAGAACACCCGAAAATTCTCAAAAACTACTTCTCAAATTGCTACCAACATCACAAAATGTCTCACATTGCCCCAAGAGCACGGAATGTGTCAACTTTCCCGAACAAGCAAATATCCTTACTTGCCCTACAAACTGACGGTCTATCGACCCGTTTTCACCCCTTCTTTACGCTCGTTTACAACAATTTATTCATATCCAGTATATCTTTTATTTTAGCTCAATGTGAAGCGGGACACAAAACTCTAGCCGAACAAGCAGGGGCTCTAGCTGTGATAGATTTCTTAAGGAAATTGGCACCTAACAAAGTTATTGCAAATTGCATCATTCCCGATGAGTGTTTTTATGACACGGATCTATGCTTGAAGTTAGACAAGTTGTTAATAGAAGAGGGCTACCCAGCCGCCGTGTATGTTACGGATCAAGAGATAAGAAATGGCCGTGAATTGTTTACTACAAAATGTGGGATGGGAAGTGGACTCTCTATAGGTGAATTGAGGCTTTGAAAAAGATAATATTTATCAAAAAAATACATGCTTTATTATGGTCACATTTTTTATAGAAGCAAGCTATGATAAGTTCGGATCTGAAGTTCTTGCAGCAAAATCGGCGTGGGAAATGTTAACAGGAAAGAAATATGAAAGAAGTGTTCATCATGTGGAACTTGGTACTTCCAACTTATATTATACTTTTATACTATTTTATCCAACTCAGTATTAATGTGATTTCTATTTTATAGATATTCCTGACGATCCACATTTAAAGTTTAATAGGATTAGTCGTAATGCCAAGCCTAAGATAAGAAAATCTATTGAGAGCATCCCTATTACAGTTCCTAGCGTAACTGTTGTGGCGACGGTTTCAAACTCAGAAATTGATGCGTAAGTAGTGAAACAGTAATCAAACAATATTTCTTGCGTCATTTCTGTTGTTATTGTAACGTATTTATTTGACTTTACAGTGTTGTACAAAAGCCAGACTCTGTCAAAGAATTAAGATGGAAAAAGCTTCTCAAATCAAGCAAAAGAAAAAATGTCCCGACTTATCCAACGGGTCCGGGTGGAAGAGGCAAACGATCCGTCAACCCACCTCAAGTTTTACAACAGGCAAAGGAAACGAAGGCTGATCAGTATAGACGTGGTATATGCAAGAAAAGAATTTTCAAGCCCAAGGTTCAGCTTCCATCCAGAACATCTACCAAGCGTAAAGCTAGTGAGCTAGCGGAGATGAGTATCAAACTAATTGCCAACAAGTGATCCATGAGTAGCCCAATAATTATCTTTATTACTATTTAACTGTCATATATTTGTACTAATTTGAGTGAAATATATATAATATGTTGTTTAAACTACTACATTCATTTGGTTTACTTTTATTGATTTCATATATATTGTGTTTCATTAGATTGTTTCAAACAATATGCTGCCTGTAGGGATGTGGTATTTTTTTAACAATTAACAATACTATCTTCTATACAGGTACAGAATAAAAACCCACACTAAAGAAGATCATAAACTATTAAAAATTTGCATAACAACCAGGTAAAATGTTATCCTGATTAATCTCGACTTTGGCTTTTTTACATGTGTTTCATATGTGTACCATATTTCCGGGAAATACTCCTTTCATGTAAAGCATTGAGATAAATATTTAGGGATGGGTATATTTAATGAGGACTAATTTCTGCAAATACAGTACCGTATTTCCGAAAATATCTCCCCTGAGGAGTGATTGCTTCAATAGTGTCATTTGAAGGGGAGTTATTCAGAGGGAGCGCAACTTAAAGGGAGGAGTAATATCCGGAAACACGGTAGTTTACATATACGCCTGTTGGTTACTTGGGATTAACTTACGAACGGGTCCGACATGGGGTCCACAGCAAAAGAAGATCCAATTCAATGAACTTATAAAAAATTTAACAGTACTTGGAATATGATATTTCCATAACTGACCCGATGCTAAGAAAATATAGCCAGTCGATATGTGAGTAAACACTTCAAAAAATTCAAAAAACTCAAAAACAGTTTGTTATTTTATTTTTTACTTTTGTTTCTAGAACATGTTTTGGAAGTTTTATTCTGTCTTTATGTAGACCAAACAGTGAGGTATTTAAAGAAAAATATCACAACGCAATAAGGTTTATACTTTTTGAAGTAATCTAGCTGAAAAAATAAAAAAAATAAAAACTCTCAAACACACTTTCATTTAATTTTTTACTTTTGTTTCAAACAATTTTTCTGTATTTTTTATTTTGTCGTTTAGTTGACCAAGCATTAAGGTAATTATTAAAAAATATCCCAACCCACTGAGATTTATACTTTTCGAAGGAATCTAGCTCAAAAAACATGAAAACTCCATCTGAACTCCGAGTGAACTCCACCTGAACTCCATCAAAACTCCGGCCGAAGTAGATTTATTAAATTAGAAAGTTGTCGAAAAAAACTAAAACACCTCAAAAAAGCTATAAAACTTTTTTATTTTATTTTTACTTCTGTTTCCACAAGACTTTGAATTTTTAATTTTGTCTTTATATTGACCAACCATTAGTGAATTTATAAAAAAATATTCCAACCCACTGAGTCCTATACTTTTCGAAACAATCTAGCTCAAAAATTTCAAAATTCTCATAAACTTCGAAAAGTTCAAATCTCTACCTTTTATTTTTTACTTTTATTTCCAGAACATTTTTTGGAATTTTTATTTTCTCGTTACACTGACCAACCATTAGTGCATTTATTAAAACATATTCCATCCTTCAGAGTTCTATACCTTCCGAAGCAATCTAGATCACTATATTGACTATAAGAAGCATACGTATAGGTTTAATTTTACAGTACTTTAATTAATTGCAGTTCGTTTTGCAAAATCCGTAAATGGTCAAGGTAGGACTTTTAACATGATAATACAAATTGATTAGACAGATTCGGAAATTATGACCGAGGAATATTTTTTAACAGCAATGACACATAACAACAAAGAGAACCGAGATGGACCTGCTAGATGCAGTATGAGTTTTTTTAATATCCATTTAACTTTTTCAGTTTGAATAGATGAAGAAAAAAGATAGTATTAGTAAATGTGAGGCGAAGCGAAAACGATACGAAGACACTAAGGGACCGGATAATCAATGAGACGTGCCACTAAGCTACGAAAGTGGGATTTCCGAGACATCATGGACCAAAATACATAGACACAAAGCTGGATTTCCGAGACATCATGGACCAAAATACATAGACACAAAGCTTGCTTAAGCTATTTCAACTGATAAGGAAGAAAGAGGGTACAAGCCATCAACTTAATTAAATAATACGATATATATTGTGATTGAAGCAAACTCCATTGTAGGGAAAGAGTTTACGCAAACAGGGTCAGTTATAAAGATACTCTTTCCACCTTCAACGTCATCAAATTAAATAATTGGGTTCAACATGAATAAATATGTATTATGTAATAAAATTATAATAACATTCGTTATCTTCTTTATAATTCAATATGCCAAAAATGCAACCAGAACACGCTGCATGAAATGGTGTTGGAACGAATTCAGCGAAAGAGAGGCGCCACAACAAGTAGCTGCATTTCCAAAACAATGTAACAAGTTATACAATCCTTTCACTATAAGATAAAATAAACCGTTGTAAGAAAATAGACATTCTTTAGCCACATTCAAGCTCACTGCATTCCTACATACCATGTAACTATAAACTACAAGCCAAACGAATGATATTAGAAGCATTTTCACCATTTCAACTTGAGCTTTTGGTAGCAGCACAAAAGACTAGTTCAATCGACATATAAAAAACCAAAATGAATCCCAACAGTGCATCCAAGCTCACTAATATTTATAATAATAGCACTAACTACACCTTCAACTTCAAAACACCAGGAACCTACGATATCCGGGTAACAAATGGAAGGACAATGGAAAACACTTCAGGACGTGAAAGCATTTCATATTCTCCCACCCCCACCTCAACAAATACTGCAAGATATGGTAATATTTATTCAATCATTTTCTAAAACTTTATGTAACAAAACCAAGGATTTTTATATCGGTTATTATCTGCAGCCCGAGTGCCAAGAGCCAGATCCGCGTCTTCCGATTTCCTATTGCAATTCCAAACGTAAGTACACAAATTCAACTCAATTATAAACAGATTTACGGCTTGCTATATCCTACAACAGTAAAATATTGTTTCAGTCCGCGATCAACTCCTGCCGAGGGTTCTGTTAATTCTTACAGTACCACCAGCCAGGGACACAATTCGGAAATGTCATAAAGCTAATAAACATTGAAACTTAATCCTTTCTACAATTGAAAACTTACATGTATTCAATAAATGACTCACGCTAATCAATTAAAGTAACAAACATCGCGAGTATGACGTTTTCATTATTATACAAATCTTGAATCAAGATAATTATGAGGTACAACACAGCATTTTTTAAATTTAATAATCCCAAAAATTAAGCAAGATAAGGTTTTAGTTATAGACAACTGAAAGGTCAGTAACTCATAAGACATGGTGGTTTAGATCGCATGAAGTTTTCTTTAATCGAACAGACTCAATAGAAGATTTCCTTTTGCTTTCTACAATAACTACAGATGAGAGCATATAAAGCACTGCAACCACTGAAGACGTATTTTGTTAAAAAAAATTTAAAAATTGTATCACAATATTTAAAAGTTTAATCTGTCATTAAATAGATTAAAACCAAGTTATGTGAAGTGTTATAAATTTCCCGAACATTATAAATAAGGACCAAACTTTCATAAAGATAAAAATATAAAATATTTAAAATAAATATAAACAAACATTTAACATTTCTTGAGTTTTTAAGTATAAAGAGCTTAAATTTTGCCGTAAATTTATCTAAATGTTCTCTATAACCTCTTTGACAAAGAAAGGACATAAATTGTTGGATGACGAAAAATTTATACAAAATAATCCTTAATCATAAAAAATTAACCCGATCCCAATACATCAAAATTGTCTTACTCATCAAGATTTAATTCAATCATAAAACTCCGGTTAATACTTAATTCATTTTCGAATCCTTGTTTTTATAATTTGTGTTCCGTATTATTCAATTCCAATAATAAAACCGATTAATCAAATAACTATGTGCAAACTAGAATTCACCGAAAACAGAGAAATCTAATTAAGACTCCGGAGTATTTTAGTTTCCATGAATTATTCTGAGATTTTTCGAAATTTTAATCCCTGGCAACAATTA
>JAQFZX010002377.1:0-19486 GCA_034682405.1 Hydroisotoma schaefferi | reverse complement strand
GTAGTAGTAGTAGTAGTAGTTATAGTAGTAGTAGTAGTAGTAGTAGTGGTAGTAGTGGTAGTAGTAGTAGTAGTAGTGGTAGAAGTAGTACTGTTAGCATAAATAGACATCATAATTGTAACTTTTAATTTTCCTGGGATAGAAAAGTAGGGACGAAGGGTTTGCAGTTGAATAAGTTCCCTTGTATAAAGTAAAACAACGCTTTTTTTATTTTTTACAAGATCTTTCATAAAGATGTTTTCCCATATAGAAGAGCCAAGGATTGTTTTTATTGTACCCATAACGTTCCCACATTCCTCTACGGTGAAGGTTCCGTACTTTTAGTTGTAGATACGCATAGGAGCTCTTCATCTCTTCATATTTGTATATCCGTCTGTAGTGTAGTGAGGTTTGATGGGATATAAGGTATTCTGTATTGTTCCGTGTTGAGTATGTGATAGTGTAAATTGGTGGAATATGGGGATGGGGATAAAGGTTGTTGTATTTGTGGGGTATAAATATGTGAATGTGTCCCTAGGGGTGTTCCATACAATGAAACGTGTTATCCTTAATGAAATTACTCCCTTCACCACCACCACCATCTCCAATAGCTCCCTAAGGGCTCTCCCTCCTTCACAACCTTATCATTATCTCAAACAACCAGCAGCTCAAAAACCACCACCACCACCACCACCAAATTTTACCTATTATTATGTAGGATCATATCTTCATTCTGCTAGTTATCTTGGCTGCTTGCTAGTGGGTATTATTACCACTATGAACTTGGGATCAACCCTCAACAAATTATACAATTTAGTCTATGATCCTTTACAACGGAAGGGATGCTTGGAGAACCTTTCAATCTCGATCTTACAAATTCCAATATTCCTACCGGCATTTATATGGGAAATCTTCATTCATTTAGGGAGTTTGCTGGACATTTTACTCTAAAATTGTTTTAAAACCTACCCGAAGTCTTCATACGAAACCTTTTAAACCTTCACATACCAACTCTAATGCAGATGGCATCTACCAACTATTCAGTTAATTTCTCGAATAATAAAGATAACGTTTTTAGACTTGTTACTGCTACTTTGCCCGCTACAAACATTTTTTTTCTGCTATTGCTTTACAGAGTCTCCTAACTCTACAAAATTTAGCATTAGTTGTTGTTGTATACTACATTGAAGATCCAATATAAGCTGTAGATTATGCACTTTCTCACTTGCCAAACGTACTAGGACAGGACCTCCTATGCTTACACTCCAGTTTGTATTTTCATAGCCCATGGTAGTATAGTTTAGAGTTAGTTGAAACCCGATTATTCCACTGAAAGATGAATTGACGGGAAGAAATATTATATAATGGGATAAGATGAATTATCTCACCCTCCGGGTTTAAAGAACTCTTCTTATACTTTATTCCTTCAAGTAACAATACAACTCTAATCCCATTTTCCAAACCGATTAGATGTCAATGTGGCTGGCTAGAGAAGGTATAATTTATCACCCAAACTCAACAATCCAGTCCCAAGGAAGGATCTTTTAGAAATAACAAGAAGTTGCTGATAATAAAAATATTATTGTCTCTCACTATCTACTACAGAGGGGCTATTTTATATCGAGAATCCTTAAAAATAAAGGGATATTTTCCATTCACAACTTTCCACGAGTTGGTTGCGTAGGAATGAATTATTGTTTAGATATTTACGACATGTAAATTCATCTGCAGTAGATACACGCTTTCTTGGGATGAATAGAATAAGCCACATGCGATTCCCATCTACGCACATTTCCCTTAAACTTAGTCAACTTTTGCATGGAGGATATTCCCCAACTCCTACTCATAGAATAAGGTTGTATAAAATAAGTAAATGGATGTAATTGTATTTGTTTCAGGAGATGCGTCCGCATGTGGAAGGTGCAAGGTGACAACAAATCGTCTCACTTTGAAACGTTACTGCAATCGAGATTACGGTAAGTAATTACTAAGTAGGATCACACTGTCCAAAACACCCACCGTTTTGTTAAATAACTCTAGTAGAGTAATCCTCTTCATTAATCTTAGCCTAAAAGCCACAGATTTAGATCCAACGAGAGAGATTGGTTAGTTGGGAGAAAGTTGCATTGGATGCAGCTCGTTTGTAAGGAAACCATACACTTTTACACTTTCAATGGTGTGGAAGTTAGGAATTGAGTAGTAGTTCCTAGTAGAAATAAATTAACCCCGGGCTACTATTCATTTTACAGTTTGTAAGGTATATTTTAGTATTACAATTAAATAGGAGGGCTACTATTAGAAGGGGGCTGCAGTACGAAGATATATGGTGGTTGTTTTTATTTATTTAGGAGCTAAAAGACTGCTCCATCTAATCCATGCACCTACCTACAATATTTTCATGGACTTTCCCCAACCACCAAATGGATCAAACCTATTTATTTCTAGTAAATAAATCCTGTAAAAGTCTGTGGTCTCCTTGATAAGGCTCAATGTAGCGTTTACAGATTAATACCCGAATGTGTACAGTTGGGCTGGCTTATTTAGTGATGTCGTCCCGGGTAGAAGGCCATTTTAGCTAATTTGTCTAAAGTCAAATAAATGAGAGAGGGGAAGTAGGAGTCAGATCGGTTGGGACATTTCTTTTACACATTTAATCCAGACGGAAAGTAGGGACTTTGATAACGGATTTATTACAAACCAAATCCTACTACTCTCAAGCCTACTTTATCCTACTTTTATGGGGCAAAGAACTTACAGTTATCTTCAAGATCCTTATGCAACTAACTACTACCTACCACCACCACCACCACTAATACTACTATACTACTACTACTACTACTACTACTACTACTACTACTACTACTACTACTACTACTACTATTACTATTATTATTACTATAACTACTACTACTATTACTACTACTACTACTACCATGTCTACTACTACTACTACTACTACTACTACTACTACTACTATTACTATTATTATTACTATTACTACTACTACTATTACTACTACTACTACTACCATGTCTACTACTACTACTACTACCACTACTACTACTACTACTACTTCTACTACTTCCACTACCTATGACTACTGCAGTGGATGGGATATCTTTATATGAATTTACTTTGCTAGTTTGTTCCTGGTGTAATAGTGTAGTGTGTTAAGTGAAGATGTTGCGCATTTAGCATGCATTTGTGAGCTGTGGAACGGTGACATACAGTGATAATATTTCCAACTGAAGTAAAGAGAAAGGGACAATGAGTGACACTCTTAAATGGATACAAAATATACGGGAAAGGGAGCATTTTATTAAATTAGTTTTATCCCTTCTCAAAAATAAATAGTTAGGATTGAAATTAATTCTTCAAAATCCAACAGTTTTGGTGTCATAAATTGAAAAAGATGTTAAATTAAATATGGTGACTAGATGGAAGATACTCCTACCACCCACAATGTCTCTCCGCAGCAGACATCGCTCGCTAGTCGAACTTAACCACACATTTTGTTAGGCTATGAACTTTTACGTTGGTTGGGTATTGGTACTAGATAGGGTATTATCTAAGTCTAAGGGTACTATTTAAAATTAACGTTAAACCAACTACCCTGTCTCTAGTTTATATGAAGAGGGTTAAAATAAAATAAATGTAACTAAAGATGGGGTGTTGAGTTTGGAGTAATCCTTCCGTCTATTCCTATTCTGTCCCAATAAATCACCGCTCCTTCTTATCCTTTTTAGATAAACTTTCTCCACTACAAAAATTACACATAGAAAAGGATTTTATTTTAAGTTTACAAATGTATAATTTCAGTTTGTTATTCTCAAGTTTTTGATCCAACCATTTATCCCAAGAATAAGATATTATACGAAATGTTTTCTCCTCCATTAAATGGACATTGGAGAATCAAAAGACAGTCTTTCAAGCTTTCCCTTGTGTAATATTTAGAAGGAGTGTTAATGCTATATTTATTATGGCACATTTAGTAACTTCAACTAAATCATACAGTTTAAAGTTGTAGTGAGTGGTAGCGGTGTAGTGGCAGCAGTTAAAATAAGGGTTAAATTCTAAAGGAATTAATACTTTTTATGAATATTTTGAAGCTATTTATAACAGTTAATCTAGCAGGAAGGAATTTGAAAGGGTTGAAATAAAAAATAATTTTTGGACACATTTATAATCTCTGATTTGAAATAATTATGGTAGAATTTTACATTTTTTTTTGACTTTTACAAAGTAATTTGAGTATTATAGACGTATAGAGAGAGACACGACAGGAGTTAGTTGTAACTTTCAAAATTCTAAGACACTAAAAACCTGTAACTATATTTTAATTGTACTATGTACTTCCACTACCCTACATCATCGAAATTAAGCCAACCATGTTATAGAGAATTTAAACCTATTCCATTAGAACTATTACTGTTCGGAATACGCTATTCATTTTTAACAACACAGGTAGATTGACAAATCACAATTGAAGAATGAATTTATTTCTCAAATGTACACGACCACAATCATAATCAAATCAGAGGCAGAAGCAACAATTAAATTGGTAACATTATACAATTTAGAAATGTCCCAATCGTTAATCCCAAGAGGTTGGAGTTTTTTTTAAATCGGAATGAATATTGGAATGGAATAAAGCTAGCTACTACTGGTGAGGATCATAAATGTCATCAAAGAATGAATCCTCAGAATCCTCCTTCCTTGCAATTAGAACCGTAAGTGGATTATGTATCCAATCCCAACCCATTTGTTTCTCTTCCACAAATCGACTCCAGAGTTGAATCCCGTATAGATGAGCCTCCCACATAAAGTTTGGAAGTAGGGCCTCCCCGCAGTATTCTTCAAACAGTTCAAGGGTCCTTTGCACCCTTCGTTGAACCTCGTACGTCATCCCAAGTTTATAAACTTTGGTATCATAATCCTTGAAGATATTTGGAGGGATATCTTCCAATCTGGTGACCAACCAGTCATGCTGCATCCAACTTAGCATCTCTTCCTTCGGAGCGTTCATGGACGACTCCACCGCAGCGTTGTACTGGTCCACGTCAAAAGCCACCAGCTTATCCAACTGAGGGAAGAGGAAGTCCCCTTGGGTTAAATGACGACTCGTCACATGTCCAAGACTCTTGTACACTTCCTGAACCTCCTCGTCAACTCGGGATCTGGGTGGGATGACCGTTTGTTTGGTCGACACCAACTGGAACACCTTCTTCCAGCGTTGTTCCAAACTGTCGTTACTGCTCCGTACTTCGGATAAAAACTCGTACATTTCTTTCCCATACTTCCCATCTCGTATCTGGCGAGCGTAGAAGAGTTGTTGGAACTTGTTGTAGACGGAGTCTCGAACCTCAGACACGTGGAAGTTAATATCATCCTCTATCACAAAGCCACGCTTTCTTCCAACTATTTCAGCGAACAGGGCTTCCCTGAGGGTGTAGGCTCGAGCGCAAGAGGTGCAAGCGTCTGGGCTGATTGGAGCCGAAGCCATTGTTCGCAGTCGTCCTTTCCCTTTTGTAGCTGAAGCGTTGATGGTGCAAGAGTTTATTACCTTTTTCAGCTCTCCTTCAACATCATTTATCATCCGTTTCTCAATTTCGGCAGTCAAATTCAGAGGATTGGGCTTTCCTTCATCATCTTCCCCAAAGATTTGGTCGAGCGTGTCCCCATTTAGTTTTTGGTCGATGAGCTTCTCATGAACTGCAAACGCTTCATCTATGGCTTGTTTCACTTGAAGGATGCGGTCTTGAAGGTCCAGTTCATTTTCTAAGGTCCGAATACTGGAGTGGTTGAGGTCGACGGATTGTGTCTCATTCCAGAATCCTACACTGAACTTGTACCAACCTCTGAAGGTTTGGCGGAAACGCCTCGTCTCGTAGCACTTGTCCAATATCTTGGAATAAAGGGTCTGAACATCCTCATGATAGTTAGCAGACTCTTCTGCCTCCTCGTACTTATCTCCGAAAGGTCTTATCTTATGGATAACCTCGTCGTGGTTCATCCGGGACTTGACAATCTTCAAACGATGAGCTTGAGGAACACGAATCCCTGCTCTGAAAGCACGAGACTCGGAGAAACTCCGAGTTTCCTCCAAGCAGCTTGTCAGTTCCATTTCGAGTAAACTAATCTCACCCGGAAGTTGTTGCTGGATGACAAAAAAGTCGGGCTGAACGGCTAGTTGGTTAATTTTGCATAACCCTGTGACAGCTACCTCAAGTATTGGACCCATTTCGTCCATCCCTGCACCCAAAGTGTTGACCAGCGTGAGGTCACTTAGTCCCAGTAGGAAGGTTACAAGTCTCCGTTCCCAAACGTCAGCTCCAGCGTCCACTTTATTTTCAGGGGCACCAACTCCCTCGGAGTCAATGACGAGGAAAGCGTCACAGCTCATTTCCGTTCTCAACTCCTCCTTTAGGTATAATAGTCTCATCTGAAGTCCAAAGGTTGATGAGTGTTGGGTAAATCCCGTACCAAAAAGTGTATTCAGCAGCCTCGACTTCCCAGACTCCTTGAGTCCAACTATGGAAATCACAAATATCCTCGTGTTTACGGGGATCTGCATGAATATTTCCCTCAAGGGAGTTTGGAACATGGTGTTGCCATAAGTAGGATGAAGGAGTTCGACCGGAAACCCATTGTCAATGTAATGGTAATAGTTGGGAATGTAACCCTGACCAAATTTGAGGGTGTTGAGGGTTCGGAAGATGTGTTGGAGGCTGAGCGTCTTGAACTTGAGCTGTTCCAAGTACATTTTGATTTCATCCTGACTTTCCAACACCCATCGCTCATCCGGGGTTTCCTCTTTCCGATATCTGTCAAGGATGTTGGCCCTTAGTCCTCTGATCCTCTCTACTGTATTCGCACTAGTCTTCCTGCTAAGGTAGTCCAATTCGTAGGTAAAGTGAAGTAGTCCGTTGAGCCTTGAAGGGCTCGAACTGTCGATAAGCTGATGGAATAGTTGGAAGAACTGTTTAAGGAGGGTGCCTTCGGTGTGTCCGTCCGCGACGGACTTGTTGAACCGCTCAATGCTAGCTGTTTGGAGTAATTGGAGTAGGGCGTGGGATTCGGGGGTTGCTAGTTCATCTTGGATTTTTATGTCCATCGAAGTTGACCCGATGACCTTTGGCCCTTTGGTCCCGAAGGAAAAGAGACTCGGGGAGGTGGCCGGACCGGTTTCGGTTATTCCGGTTGTTAAGGAACGTTTCGGCTTGACTGAGCCACGAATGGCTTCCTTGAAGATCCTGTGTAGCTTTGCTTCGTTGACTGCCATGCTTCCTCGATTATCCTCATCGCTTTTAAGGATCAAATTCTGTTCGTGGACTTGCTGAGATATGGATGAGTCTGGATAAAGGACCACGTCCAGGATCTCGGTGTTGTCCGCGGTGGTCATTACTTTAGCTAAGAGTTTCTTCTTGGCCTTCAGGTCGGTCCAGTTGGTGGCTCTCCAGAAGACGACATAGCATGAGACAAGAGGTTGGAGGAGTTCAACGAATGAGCTCAATTGGGTCGCATCCCCGTGAAGATTTCCTTATAAAAAATAGAAAATAACTTAACGGAAATGCAATTCCAAAACCTCCAAAACCTATGAAATGTTTTCATTAAACTTACCCAAAAGGATCATTTCTTTTCTCTGACTTTTATACTCGGGAAGAACGGCTCCATTCCAAAACTTTTCATTGCAAGTTGTTTGTGAAAGCCAGGTGAATTCGAGAAGACCTTTCCTTGCCAAACTCCGTCCAGCCGTTTTTCCAGGCTCATTCCAACTGGAGAACATGTTGGGGTCCTTCATTAGAAACTGATTTATCAGTGAACTTCGTCCAAGGTCTGGATTGCTCTTCCCAACTCTCAGGGTCACCACAAACCGAAACGGGGTTTGGAAAAGATGCGGTTGTGGAACCAGACCCTCCATTTCAGGAACGATAAGACTTTGTAGAGATGGGAAGAGGAATTTAACAGATGGAACATTTTCAGCGTCAAGTTGGGCCTTTGAAGTAGCAGCAAGGTCCGTAATATCCGGAACAATAAGGGGTAGTGCTATATGACCTTTTATCATGGAATCCAAAACCTGATGAATAATGAAGGGTTGGGCAGTGTAGAGGAGAGCAGTCTGGATATCACTCCGGGTCATCACAAGTCCCAGACTTTTATTGGGAATCCCTTCCCCAAAATCAATCTGTCCTGGTCGTAATCCTGGAAGGGGATAATTTACAAATTTCGAAACGACGGAGGGTTTTAAAATATTTGTGTTGAGCATCTTCGTCTGTTGAAGTACGTATGGAAGAATGAAGTCAGTGGCTGAGTCCAACTCGTCATACTCTATCATTTCCAGGGGACGTAACCTTTCCAGCTGAAGGAAATCCAGAGTAGGAAACGATGGAAGGGTTCCCAACTTTGTAAAATGTCTCCATATTTCGTTCACCTTCACATCTTCCAGGGTGACGATGGCCTTTGGACGGTCATTAATTGGAGGGAGGTCAATAGGCTTATCTCCATTCTTATCTCCTTCAATCGCATTCAGTAAAGTGGTTAGGCATTTTTGAATCATGAGAATAGACCAGGGTTGGGTAAAGTATGCGTTTTCCTCATCCCAGAAATAAAGACAGTTGGCCTTTTTCATAAAGTCGTGGATTTGTTTGACGGATTGGATGTTGTTCTGAAGGACTTGAGGGAAGTCTAAAGGGAGCTGCTTCCTTGTACATATTATTTGGAATTGTTGGATCATTATGTCAAGGGTGGGCCATTCCTTCAACCAGTTGAATATTGGTCCTTTCCTTACTCCAAATAATGGCCTCACTTTTTCCACAATGTCTGAGGGGACGAATTTTGGGAAGTGTATGTCAATTTCATCCTCCGGAGTCCCAACGTCAGCGTCCTCTTCAACCTCCGGTACGGCTCGTTTGTTAAAGAGCTTATCATAAGTGGAAATGAAGACATAGAGGGATCCTAAGACCCCGTCGTTGTCCATGACCTGTCTAAGGAGGTAGAGGAACTTGGGGTTGTTCCAAATCACTTCTAGTCTTCCTTCTTCAAAATACCCGAATTCGGGATAGGCCAGTTTCTCAAAGATGGACTTGAGTGCGGTGGGAGCCGGCAGGGCGGTCAGATTGTACAGTTCTTGGTGGATTAAATATAGGAGGGGGTGATAGCGGATTTGGGCCAGGATGTCTAGAACCTTGAACAACTGACGGCGAGCCAGCGCCTCCTGTATCTTCCGCCAAGCTTGGGGATATTCATCCATGGGATTAAAGTCTGCTTCGATTTCTTCCGCAGTTCGAAGGGTATCTACGTCCGGAAGGTCGGCAGACTTATCATTTATACTCAGAAGCGCACAGTACTTCTTGGCCAGTGTGTTAAGCGTGTGTTTGAAGGTGGCGAACCTCCCCTCCTCTAGCGTCACAGCCAACGCTTCCACAAGTGTGATCATATTCACCAAATAGAAATACTCCTCGTCTTGAATCGTTTTATCGTAAAAACCCTGAAATGCGTTTGTAATGGCGATTTTTCTGGATTCGGCTGGTAAATCTTCATAGCTAGCCACTTCTTCTTTTAAATCCTTAAAAATCTCATCATTATTTATTATCTGACCTCTCCAAGCGTAAGTTTCAAACTTTCTCGTAGCTCCGCTTGCAAAGAGGAACTTTATGATTTCCTCAAGGCTTGAGTCAATTTCTGCTGCTTCCGCATCCACCGGAATCTTTCTAAGTTCCTTAAGGGCTCCTACGACATTCATAAGGAAGGGGGCTGCGGATCCCAATCTATCGTTCAACATTTGGAGAAACTCTCCCCAGTCGTTCTTATTCCATTGGGACCGTTGGAACTGCCGTTCTTTCCATCCATATTCCACAAGGTGTCCCTCCAACTCAGGACTGACTGCTATGGCCTGAAGGGCCACACAAGTTAGAATAGAAGGTTCGTCCCTCGTACAAGCCGCTCTCACGAAACGCATCGCTTCCTCCAGTGCCTTGTCCGGATTGAAAGGATACATGGACCACGGTTCCATAGGATCACTTATCCAAGTTGGATGGTCAAGGATCAAGTTTTGAATGACGTCTGTCGCAAAGTCCACCCTCGGAGTGTACAAGGAGGACTCCTTCATCCGTTTGTAGGAAATGATGGAAAGGTCTGGGATGGGTTTGGCCAACTGTTCCACAAGAATTAGGATGTCACACTGGTCCATGCACACCGCTTGGAGAACATCATCTTTGAATATAAAAATCAAGGGGGAGTCCACATGGTTCGTACCATTCAGTTTAGACATGAGCCAACGGTGCTCCACCTTAGGGAACCGTTCTGGAAGTAGTTTCTTCAACTGACGAAAAAACCGGATCATCTCGATCCCCGTATTTAAAGCCTGAAGGGGAAGTACAAAGTTCCAGGTTCCGGTTGTCTCCGTTAAGGCGGATAGAAGTTGGACATACGTCTCGCAAATCCTTGTCCCTTGGTATTCTTTCATGAGGGTGAGGAGACTAGGGATGTCGTCCAAGTGGTCCACCATCGGCAAGTACAGGCCGGAAAGGGAGGCATTTAGGGAGTAGAAAAGTGTGGAAATGCTCTCCCCTTCGTCAACTCCCAATCCAAGGACCTCCAACAAAAAAGGGATCTCCTCCTTGGAATAAGTTGTCGCACTTTTAGACGTCTTGAAAGTGAGTGAGAAGTCTTGGGAGATGTTTGGAAAAGCCACACCCACCTCAACACCATGACGCTTAAGTGTGCTGCTCATGTCAAAGAGTTTTAGGAAGACTCCACTGGGGGAACCCTCCGTTTGATCCGTCCTCAAAAGGACCTTGATCGTCCTTTCCGGATTGTACCATTCTTCCAGGTCCAATTCGTTAGAGAAGAACCGAATGGTTGGTTCATCCCATTCGTCCATCAGGTCAACTACGTCCGATGCCCGGATCCCGATAAGCTCTTTCTTCCCTCTTGCCACAAACTCCTGGATCTTGCTCATCACGCTCAGAATATCAAACGCGGAATCATATTCTGTTAGAAAGTTCTTAAGGTGCTCTTCAGTTTTGTTGCCCATTTTATAAGCTCCGTAGAGAATAAAAGCCTCATTTTTTAGCTTCCTTGCTTTAAGGATAAGCTGGTTTGACCAATTTGTCACCTCTTTGGTAAGGGGATTCTCCTTATCTCGCAAGATGACGGATAAGACTGGCTGCCGTTCCGTCATGATCCATTTGACATATTCGGGGTTGATGAAGTCTTGAAGGGTTGTGATCATGGAGAGGAAGTCACTGAGGACCTCTTCGGCAATGATTTGGAAAATAGGGTCAACAGGGAGTTCCTCAAGGATTTGTTGAATGGGAACAAGAGAAAAGCCGATGGGAACTCCGCAAACCTTGGTTCCTAATTCAGGAAAGTGCTGCTGCTCCTCGATTAAAACCGTAAGGTTCTCCACTTCTTTAAACATCTCGTCTACGGTTGTCGGAGTTTTGGAAAATCGAGGTTGGGATTTGGCAGAAATGCGGGTAGAAAAGTACTCGCTATATTTGGTATCCAGCAGATTCAGAGTTACTTTCATGTCCGTGTCCACCTTGTTTTTACCTCCGTCTCCGAATGTCATTTTGAAACCGGCTGAAATGGTGGCGTCAAGTTTCATATTACTCTCACTTACATTCTCACTAAATCTGACATTAGCGTAGGCTTGACCCCCGAGGTAGACGGCCTTGACGTAATGGGTTGCCACTATGGCTCCTAAAATAAAACCAGACATGCTCGGTAACACAAACCATTTCCTAGGATTCGGGTTATCTTTAATGTTGGAAAGCTTACCGCTGATAAGCTGACTTTTGACGAGAGGGCTGACGATGTTGGCCACATTAGGTCTGGTGGCCACTTGATAAGTGTATGTGTTGAAGGATATGCTGAGCTCGTCCTCCGTGAACCTTGACTTATCGGACTGGTCATAGTCCACACTCCCACCAACGTTGACGTTGACACTTCCCACAGCCACATCCAGCTTCATCTCCGCAGTCACCTTCAACGAGTTCAACTTGTTCCCTGCCGTCTTGCACCGATAAAGGTCATACTCCACACTCTCAATAGGGTCAAACTGCAAGTACTCGGGGGAAGTTGGACTCTTGTCAAAGAGGTTCCCTACAGCACTGTTTGTCCTGCAGTCCCACAGGTCACCTAGGGCCACTACCCGGGCATTCTCCTCCATTGTTCGCATAAAGAAGCTCTTCTTCTCCATAAAGTCCCCGGAAGGCTCATCGTTTCTAACCGTGGATTTGGGTAGTTTTGCAACGGTCCGTTGCTTACCTCCTTGGGATGACATCCTTATTGGTCCTACCTCTTCTTTTAATCCACCCTTAAAGTTACAAACAAGACCATTATCTTATTTTTGGTTTGCAATAAAGTTTAAGGCTAGGAATAATGTTAGGAAAAACACTTTACTATCTCTATACTTATTTAGCTCAGTAGTTGAATCATTTGGCATAAACGGATATGAGGGGACAATTGGGCTTTGTCCTTAACTTTATGAATTTAGTCAAGCAGAATTAGAAAATAGATGAAGTGGTTCAAGGGACCTGTAGTTGGAGTTGAATAAATTCCGCTAATACTGGCCTTAAGTATGCATTCATTACACGGATTCCCAATTACGACCCAATAGGGAGTTTTCAAAAATTAATGAATGGAGGTACACCTTTTTGGAAATACCTAACCAAGTAAAAAAGATTTAGAAGATATTCAGGAATAACCAAACCATAAGTTCCATTTACTCAACTTTGTTAAAATATTTCCCGAGAACTAGCGTAAGGTATACTTTCGAAGCAAAGGTATTCAAGTAATTAGGATAAAAAGACAGTCACAGTACCTACCACCCAGGGAATGTTAACAATTAAGTCTTTGCTCCTTCTTTTTTATCAAGATGAGTAAAGTGCTGAACTGATTCAAGTAAGCTGGAGATGCTTATTAAGTTTAAAATATGGTTTGGGAAGTAGGAAAGGTCGGGAGTTGAGTTTTGAGTAACAAGGATAAGGATCTAACCCTTTTAATTATATGCCCAGTCTACCCTAATCCTCTATTAAAATATCCACAAATTTAGTGATATTCAGGCTGAAAATCCTGAAGGGTAGACAGTAGGATATTTATCAATATTCACTAATCCTCCAGGAGTTAATTCCCCATCCGAGAAAGCCATAAATTAGCCTATTTAACTCTGACATTTGTTTGTAAGGCTAAAGGATTAGGCCAACTTAGTGCTGGTAATATCGGCTTTATTTGTGACTTATGGAGTGTTGTGCTAATAAAGCCGTGTGCAAAATTAATTGAATTGGAAAGCGTCATGTACTTTACTTGCATTCCAAACCAACTAGAACTACCAACATAATATTTTATTGCTGGAAGGAGTAATAAAATGGGTGGATTATCTATCTTTGGACCAAAGTTTGTGAATACATTTCATTGCGAAATGCGAATTAATATATTTTATTTCATGGAATTTAAGGATTACACACGCTATCCCTTCTCCCTTTTTTAACAAAGCGTAATAAACGATTGTTTATCTTGAAGTCTGAAATTGGATGGTAATAAAAGTGAGGATTTCTCTCTTGGAAAACCAACTCTTAAATTCAACCTCAATTATGATATGATTTTAACCGTTTGACACTGCGGCTGGTCTACCTCAAATAAAATGTATTGGGATTTAAGTTTGTTAGAGATTATGGGATGTAATAAATAAGGATAATAAAATATGCCAGGTCTCTCTCATATCGTCATTCCAACTAAACAATTGAGTTCAAATTCAAGGCAATAAAAATCATAGGATTCTGTACTTAAACTACAATCAACTACCCAAGATTGTAGAACCCGATTCTTGTAAAAGTATATTGCAAATATACTCTCGGAGGTTTGTATTAGGTCAGAATCACTTTTGTCTATTTTTAAACAGCATAACTTGACCTCAAACCTTTTAACCTTCGGGTTAAAGTTACTCTGAACAATCGTACAGACTTGGAGTAATATTTCTAAAAGATTAGTAGTGAGCCTCTTGGTGCTACTGCCACTAACTTTAGAATACCGATCTGGATAAGATGACCACTCCCCCAAGAATGATGGAGGGTTCGACCTTCACTATCCCTTTCCTGGGGGATCTTCAAGGAGTGTACAAGATCGGTGAGCTGTGGAACTGTACAACTTCATCACCCAAGTCTGGTAATATATTCATCCAAGACCGGGTGGAGAAGCCGGAGTTTTTGGACGTTCAGCCCAACTCCAGCACTGTCTACCAGATCATGAAAGTGATGGACTCCAATGGTAAAACAACCCTTATGGACTTTTCGGCCGAGTTTAAAATAGAAGTCAAGTCAATCATAGTGACCGGGGCTGCCAATTTCAACAAGGAGAACACCCGATCTCTTCTTGACGAGGAGTTCCTCTGTAAACATGAGGTCCAGACTGCAGTTCTCAGGACACGACCCTCTGCCTACAAGGTCGTCAACCCAATTATCAAACAGGGTCTGCTGGATGGTAACACTAATACTCTATTACTGATCATTAGATCTTACACCCTAATTGATGTACTATTAGAGGGTATTATTGGTTGTTGTTGGACAGGGAGCATAGATGCAACGCATTACGTAAGTGAGATCCGCTACGGTGGCAGCGTTTATGCCACCTTCCGTGCCAGCGAGAGTAAAAGTCACGATGAGCTTGGATTCGGAGGATCCCTTCAGGTAAAGTTCCCAGTATTCCCTGCACTTGACGTCAACGCCTCCATCAAAGCCGGATTCAGCTTCCTGGACAAAAGTTCCAACTATTCATACCAAAGTAGCATAGTAGTGGACTCATTTCCACCTCTCTCATCGGCTGATAAGGAAGCTATCCAGCCCACTTCTATGACTTTGGACGAGATGTTTGACCAGGTATCCTCCCTTCCTGCCAAAGTTGGAAAGATACAGGATTATCCTGACCTATTTCCATCCCTCCGCGGAGTCCCCATCCTGTTCAAACTCTCCCCAGTTACGGAACTCCTTATAGATGTGGACGAGGAGACTGGAGAGATATCCCAGCACGTTCCAGCCAAAGACCCCACCTACATCCTACTGGAGGGGGAGGTCCTGGACCAGTTTACCAACATGATCTACACCCTTCATGACTTTGAAGGACCTCACTTCTACCGACAACTACTCCGGGACGAGGACTACAGACTGAGCTATATCTTTCCGGTAGAAGGTCAGGATGGGAACCCCTGGGCTGCGGAGGTACTCAAGGAGGAAGATAGACTCCGCTCTTTGGCCAAAGGCCTAAGTCAGACGGCGATGGACACTTTTCAAATGTATAAAAAGGGTAAGGCGAAACTGGAGGATATAATTGGGAGGCTTCAAGAATACGAACATACATTCTGCTATCCAGATATCTTGAAAAGTGTGGATAGAGAGGTAGAAATGGGGAGAAGCTTGCTATCTCCGTTACGCCTGGCGGATGCCACGATATCGGGTATCCCGGATTTATTCATATTCTCTATGGATGAATACGATGAGTATTGGACCCAAGATAAGGAAGGTTATCGTCTTCTGTTGACAACGAATGGGCAAGCTCCTATGGGAGCTGTTGTTCAACTTTATGCCATAGCCCAAGCAGCACAATCCTGGGATCTCCAGCTCAAGGTTGCAGTTCCAAACATCGTTGACGACTTCTCCCTATCTCTTAAGGGATTCGAAACCCTCATTTTTGAAGTAAAGTACACAGGGGAGGAAATCCTCTTCTTCGCTAACCTCCTTGGAGCCATCCTAAAAGCCAAGGTCAGGGATCATCTCAACAGTTCCAAGTTCTATTCAATGATTGCAGTTCAGGAGGGTCGTAAAAAGCCGTCCCACCTCGAACTAGCAGACCTCAAAGACTTTGTTGACGGGATGAGGAGCCTAACAGAGCACATGCTTATCGCTAACACTTATCTTCAAACCTTGGAAGCCATTTCCCTAGCCACGGCCGAATCTGAATCAGCGTCATGGACGCTTGTAATCCCCTCCCAATTTATAACAGTCCTTCATTCCTCCCTCCAACTTTACAGATGGATGTCCAAGGAGCTTAAAAAGGGTGGAGTTGGTTTCAACACGGTCGTAGGATATTACAACAATCAGGATAAGAAAGGGAGTCCTTTGCTGTTGGTTTATGGGAAAAATTCAACCCTAAAAGGTATAATTTGTAACCATTTGGACGGAATGATTCTAACCAACCTGTTGGTAAATAACAACCCGGACTTGACCCTTTTATCTCCCCAATCTGTCCCTACCAACTCTCTTTCTCCAGACTCCGTGGAAGTCGCCCATGAGATCTCTAGCTTATCTTCTTCCGACTATTTTCTTCCACCCTTGATAACCTCTCCATTTGATAAGCTAATAGACCCCGAAAGGATTGAAAGCGATACCCAAGCGTTTGATCGAGCCGAGGATATTTTACATGAAGCTTGTTACGCCACACCCTGGACGCTCTTATCAACATTGATAACCTATCTGCTGCCCACCCACAGTAAAAAGCTCCTTCCTATCTTTCGTCGACAGGGATGGTCAGAAATGGTCGGGCTGGAGGAACGGTCAGAAGAAGAACTGGACAACCTTGTTAGGGATCTGGACGATTTCCAGAATAAATACTACCACATTTCGGACACGGTTGAAGGGATATTGTCCAGAATAACCTCTGCCACAAATTCCTCAAACCCCCCTTTTAACAAGGACCTTATTCTAAACTGCTTTAAGGATCCTACTTTAGGCAACGAATTAGAACCCTTTTATCCCATGGCCGAGGCTTATCTGAATAATGTGGAAGACATCGGTTTGGCCGAGATTGTCAACCTCAAAGGATTCCTACGTCCCTATGATTTGTCAGACAGCGAGCGTGACCAGAAGAACCTTCTTGACACATTTTATACAGGTTTACGCTTCGCTAGAAATATTTCCGATGAGTCTTTACTCCAATCAATTATTAAATACTTTATCGACCATTGTTCTATGGAGGAGACCCAAAGGTCAGACATTTATGCGGCGATAGAGGCGGACTTTTTCGAGGAAGCTGCAGGACTTCTGAGATACTTCAAGTATGACAACAATCTCCATCTCCTACACCAAACCATGTCAGTCGCACTTTCCAAATATGACGGAATAGAGGATCTAGATCGGGTGATAAATGTGGTGGAAGTTGTGGGTGGATTTAGCCCGGAACAGCAGGAATGGGTCTGGGGAAACCCTAAGTTCCAATATTGGATAAGAATTTTTCAAACTTCTCAGCCCTTGATTGCTAAAATTCTAGAGGTTTATTCCTCCGATGGAGACACCCCTATTCCGGACTGGATGCCTTTTTTTGTCAAAGCTCAAGTAAACCAATTGGCTAATAAAATCCTGGGATTGGGTTATGAATGGTCGACAGTTTGGGATTCGAAAGAAGAAATGATCGTAGCTTTTAGAGGAATCCTTGCTAGGGGACTTTTACCCCCGGATTTTAATTCGGTTTTGCTAGATAATCTTAATGGGAACATAACGTTGGTTAAATATCTGGAAGGAGTGGATGGAGTTTTGGATTATTGGAACTTGGAGGAAGGGCTATTCTCAGAATGTTGGTCGTTGGAAGACGTTCGTAAAGTTGTTAACCAAACGTTGGGAGAGGCACAGACGCTTTTGAAATCGGAAATAAAAATGCAGAGCACTCTGCCTCTGGAATATAACCCTCCTGAAGATGAGCCGGATAGTCTAACTTTGAAGGAACCTTGGACTAGATTTTCCACTCACAACCAACTCAATTATGTCAAATATGGAGACTTTGTCAAGTTCCACGAGACATCGTCAAGTCCCCCTAGCATTCCATCAGATAATCCTGAAGAACTGAAAACGGCTGTGGATAAAATAGGGAGTTATATTTGGAAAGAACTAAAAATAAACAACCCAGAGTCTTTAAATGTTTCAGATGTAGCCAATTATTTCAGCTTCCCTAATTACACCATTTCCGAAAACGTGGCAGAAAGTTCTCTTATCGGTTGCCTCAAATCATCAAAAACTGAGCGGCTTGCTGCCTCAACCTCTTTCCATATTTCTCGAAGCGATTGGCTGACGTTAGTCGTGACTGGAGTGACCTCAGGGTCAACTGCCCAACTGCTGGAAGTGATGTCGGACTCTGGATCCCATGCCCTTCCTCTCTACATACCCGATATAACTGGAGCATCTGACTACAAGTCACTTGCACATTACCTATCGTCCATAGACTTGAACAGGCATTTTGCAGGCCAACTTACCCAAAGTAAACTTCTTACAGCGCCTTACAAACTCCTCGTAGCCATAAGAGTTGGGCCAAATCCGCTAGGGAAAAGTACGTTATTGAATCAAAGTATTTTTAGCAGCAAAACGCCTTACATGTTTTCATCCAGGTTGGATCCAGGAGCGGAAAATGGAGAGTCGTTGGCAAGGAAAGGACTCGTAGAATTAATGTGGTTGGCAGAATCAAACATCAAAACCAATTTGTACCTTAATTCTGTCCAAAAATACTACAATTCCAACAATAAGATGATTCTGTTGGCAAATGTTAATGGAGATGTCTTTGATCTCCCGGAAACCCTAATTGACGAACTTTTAGCCCAGTCGGCAGGATTCCTCGTCTTCTCTACAGGGAAGTCCTGGATTGACCTCCAGAAAAACAACAAACGACTCAAAACTTTACTCAGAAACGGGTCCATGTACCACCTTATAGTTGACCCTGATCCTAAGTCTGAGCTTTTGTTAAATCCAGCAAGTTTCCTTAAACTGGGCGAGTCAGAAAATCCCACAAAGGTTCAAGCCGTTCTGCATGAAATGATTTTTAAGACAAGTTCTGCTAAAACGGAAACTCCAACACAACAGATGAATAATCCGTTGAAAGAATTGATGGATTTTATTGAAAAAAGGTCCATAGAACTCGTACGGGAGTCTTTCAAATTACAAAACATCCAGGGCCCCATTTCCGACGACATCTTTAACTCCATCCACACCCAACCTATTTGGGTCAAAAGTATCACCTTATTTTGTCAAATCCTCAGTCTACCCTTGCAACAGAGATTGGCCACTCTATATAAATTGGAAAAAGAGCTGGGATACTTGTCACAAAAATCCTCAGCAGTCAGCCTGTCCCATATACTAAACTTGGAGCAGGAGGTAAAGGTAAGGGTGACTAAGGGAACGGTAGGAATGCTCCGTACCGAAGTAAACCGTTACCACAAACTTACCCTAACCCCGCAACACTTTTATCGAGAAATTAGCATATATTTCCAACAACTAATCACAAAGGGTAGTGACAACCAGCCAGAAGAGGAATATAGAAAGATTTTGCAGGAGAATTTCTACCACGGCTCAAGTTTCGAACTATTCAACTACAGATTGGGGAATGTAATGTGGGACTTTCCGGTTGAAATGTGTTTTGAGTCCCTTCCGTCCGACACACGACTATTTGTGTTATCCACCCTGGGACTAAAGGGGTCTGGGAAATCCACCCTACTTAACAATTTATTTGGGAAGGGGTTCAGGACAGGTCC
>JAQFZX010002376.1:0-19491 GCA_034682405.1 Hydroisotoma schaefferi | reverse complement strand
AAGTTGTATTTTAACCCTAAAAAGTTGTATTTTAACCCTAAAAAGTTGTATTTTAACCCTAAAAAGTTGTATTTTAACCCTAAAAAGTTGTATTTTAAGCCTAAAAAGTGACGGATGGTGGATTTGTTGAAAACCTGACAGAAATAAATGTATAAAAACTCCTTAACTTACCTCTGTTTTGGTCATCCCCTCTTGAGTAAAACTTGACCATTTTCTCCTCCAATTGTCGACCCACCAGAAAAGAGGGTTACCCTTTGTAAAACTGCCCCTCCCACCACCAGGAGTAGCCCCCACTTTTTTAACAACTTTAACGTAGCAATCCACCCAACCAGAGTTCCCTGGCCTATTCCAACCAGTCTTAATCTTAATAATAATCCTCCTAAAGTTAACAAAGTTCTTCTGCCAGGATAAAAAGGGATAATAATAACTGAGGATCTCTTCATGGACTTTTTCTATAAAGGCCATTAGTAAATTGTAACTTCCAATGAGTAGTGGTTGTTGGTTTGAGAAGAGGGACGTTTTTTTAACATTTCATTCCAATTATTTATTCATCACATATAACCCTTTCTTATCAAGGAAATCTCACATTATTATACCATAACTTCCAACTTCTAATCCCTTCGTCTTCGTGTTCCAAAAACTTGATGATAATCCCGGATAAATCTCTGATAAGTACTCCACCCATTAGTATTATTATTATGTCATGTCCTTCCTTATCTCATGACACGAACGTCTCTGTCCGTCCGTCCTTCTCCTTTTTATATATTAGATTACTTAATCTGTTTAACTAATTCTCAGGTACTTTGCCAATCCGGAAGACGAGCTTCGTAGATTTTAATTGTATTCAGTTTAATTAGGTTTCAGCCTCAGCAGCACTTGACTTCCTAGGACGGTTGTTGTTATCTTTTATATTCAACTTTCCCATCTGAAATTAAAAAACATACACGTTTTATTACAATTCAAAACGGCTTTTCTAAACTAAACCTTTCATAAGTTGCAAGTTTTACAAGTATTATTGGTATTAAATGGCTGATCTGATCATTTATTTTGGAAGACACGGGATTAAAATGAATATATTTTACTAGATACCTCTTCCTTCATACCTCTTTCCTTGATTTATTAAATATTAATGGAGTAAAGTGAAGGAAGGGTGAACTGTTGAGTTGAGTAGATTGCTGGAGGAAAGATGGATAAAATGAATGACTTAATTGAAAGATAGGATAAGATTCTGATGGAGTAACCCAGTATTAAAAAAGGCTTTAGCTCCTGATCTATTTGGGGTTTATATATGGAAGGAAAAACAATGGAGAGTTGTTGATAAGCTTATTCCACTTTTATTGATAACGATAAATCCATTTGGCTACACTTATTCACTCTTCTCGATAACATTTTACAAAAGCAACAACTGGAATGGGATGGGAATCCAATTATTGGCCAGTTTACTTAAGAAGACTGTAGTAACAGTAAGTGAGAGAGAAACTTTAAAGAGTAGAGACTCCAGATCAACCGACATTATTTGCGATGACCAAACTGTATTTCCATATACAGGTTTACCCTTTTATTATTCCTACTCAATAATATAGTTAGTTACTGCTTTCCCTGCTTAAAATGGGCACTATACTTACTCTGAATTACTAAACGTGGAAGGAAGATTTAGATAGTAGATTCGTCCTTAACTGAAACAAATAATATAACGACTAAACAATATTTGGCCAAGCTAGTTGGGAATTATTCTGGCCGGTGCTAACATTTATTATTTACAATGTAAAACCGCAAAATAATAATTGTTGAACACTTGTTTCCTTGAAATTCATGGACACTCGACACTCCTATACTTAAATGTACAAGTCCAAATAAAAACCCTCTATCCTACTTTTCGGGATCAATTCTCGGCTCTTTCTGCCTAATTATATGACTTAAAAAAGGGTTGGGAAGAGCCGGATATTACAGGAAGACTAACGAAATATTCTACAAACATATAACCTTTTAGAATGCTCAGTTCAGGAATACATTTGAACGAAATTTAACATGGGAGAGATATCCCTTTTAACATGTGAAGGATAGGCGTGCGGCGTAATTAACGAGGGCGGTGTATGGACAAGTATTTAGGGTATCTATCTATCTGGAGGAATGAATAAAGTATCAGGATTTCGTTTGGACTCCTACCTACTCCCTGTGATTAATGTTTATCTGGTTTTGAAAACCGCAACTCTTCTATATTCTCTGCTACGTTTTGTAATAAATGTAGACAACCCGTTGCAGTTTGATTAGTAATTTATTTACCAAACTCTTTCATACCTATCTAGTTTTTATTTAATAATGAGCGAATAATGAACGTTCATCACAGTTTGTGACTTAAATTAATTAATTGTGTAATCAATCATGCAATGACTAATATCTCGTAATTAAAATTCTAGCAGAGAGTTCATCCAAAATAGAATGTAACTTGTGGAATAATTAAACTTAGAAGAATACACAACTCAACTTTCTAAAACAGAGTTAAACATATTTTAACAACTCCACTTTAGAATTGCTTGGAAGGAAATGACTATTGTTATGGATAGTAACCTTCATTTTAGTCTTTTAAATATAAACATGACATTCAAAAAACATTCCTCCCTGCATATTAAATATCCCAGTATTTACATACAAACCAAACAACAATAGTAAAGGACACTTTCCGTTCAATAAAACAGCAAAAGAACCCGAGAAGCTACTTAGAAAGTGGGATTTGTTGGGTGGGGGGACTGTAGATAAATTACCCCATTTCTCATGTAAATTTACCCCTAACTCCCCCCCTCAATGAACCCATCAAGTCCCCCCCCCTAGTACCTACCTTTAGGAAGTAATAAACCCAAACAACGAATGTCAGAATAATTGGCTAAAATTCCCTACAAAAACGAGCTATAGCTTTCAGTTTGGCCTATTCCTAGTAATAAAATAAACAATCCCTTTATTATCTAAACGGTGTTTTTGACAAGACAAAGTAAAAATCAATTGGATACGCACGGCTAAACTCCTTTCGGAACCTGGATTATTAAACCTAGCTACTCCTATACACGCATTAAATAGTTATTTTAACACAACTCCACACACTTTCATTCTACTCTACTCCTAACTACATTCATAAAACACCAAACATGAACATGGCTATTTAGCCAGCTTTGCAACCAACTTAATGAGTAATAAACTTATACAACTATCAACGATAATGTACAAATCTGTACAAATACCACTCGCTAACTACGTTTCGTTTATTGAGCAACATGATAGTTAATAGTAGGGTTTTACCATGTCCACGCGCCCAGGACACGAGGGCGTCAGGGCATGCCCAAAAACAGGGCATAATTCCCTGAAAATTTAAGGCGGTCTATATTTAACGTTTGGGCACGGGGCAGCGCCCGTCATACGCTCTGGGCATATTTCGAGAGGGCGCGGGCACGGCGCTTCCCTAGTTACTATACATACAGGGTACCGGAATACGCAGCGTGTCACCCATTTTTAACAATAAATGCATCACGCGTGGATTTTAAGACTCAAAATGCACCCTGTATTGTATTACTACTTTTTATGGGGTTTTGAGATTCAGTTTTATAAGGGTCAATGTGCACACCAAACCCAACCTGTTACTATTCCCAGGGGTTTTGGGGTTATAGTCATGCACTATACCGCATACCGGGGACCAGGGTTTTGTAAGGGTCAATAATAACACAAACTGCAACCCTACCCGTTATACTATTTTTCGGTATCCCCTCAGTTTGGCAAAAATTCGAACCTAAAAATCGTTCCTGATACTTTTTAAGGGTAGTCTCTCAGTTTGGCAATAATTCGAACTTAAAAACTGAAAAAAAGTACAATTTTTAAAACGCTGAAGTTGAAAAATTGAGAAAAAGATTTAGCTTCAGCTCAATTAGGATATTCTCATATTCCTCGCTCATTCTCTGAGCTCTACGACTACGATACTCAGTCCCTTTCACTGCCTTTAGTCCTACTCCAACCTTCACTAAAACGTTGAAAATACTTTTGTTAAGCATAATCTTCCACTTCAAAAAGAAACGATTTCGGAGGTATAATAATTATAAGTTACGCGAAATTTGTCAGAGTTACGGTAAAGAATGTAAAACGGTTGTCCAATTTCTCGTTTGAATTAAAAAAAAGTAGGTGGGAGGGTTCCAATGAATTGAGATTGTTTAAGATGAGTTGAATTGTTCTAAGATAATAAACTGACTAAATAATTTTCATAAATCACTTTTTTGCCACTTTGCAAAAGCCATTTAAATCGTTTGCCAATGTCAGGTTTCAAAACAAGATTTGCCAAACTGAGGGTGAATCCTATTTTTCGGGGTTTGAAGGTAATTTTGTAACATTAAATACAACCCCAGATGTTTTAAGGTCAAATATTACTATCCCCGGGGGGTTAAGGGTCAAATCCCTTTACTTTTACTCCACAGAGAACTTTCACCCTTAATACTTTCACCTCAACCTACAAAATTCTAACCAACCAAACTAATATATACCAAAACTTAGCAAAGAACTAAAAACTGACGAATCTAATTCTAAGTTTTGTAGTTTTTTCATCCGGAATAAAAGTTGAAAGGTGTATACAAGGAGATAGAAGAGGTTTGAAAAATGTTTGAAATACTTTCTTCAACCTGCCAATCAATTCTGAACTTAGGAAAGAACTAAACTGACGACTCGAATAGCATCCGGAATATAAGTTGAACCCTGCATACAGGAGATAGAGGTTTGAAATACTTTCTTCAAACTGCCAATCTACTTTCAATTCTGATTACAATCAATCCTATTCAAAATCAACAAGCCCTCTATTCTACGAACCAAACTACCTACTACGACTACACACGCCAGGACCAGACTAAAAACCCCACTTTCTTACTACCAAAACCACACTTTATTTCTCCTTCCAACAAGAAAACTAAACATAACAATTTCCGAAAGTCTAAAAGGAGTTTTATAATCGATTACCAGTTGCGAGTAGTTGGGAAAAGAAAGTGCATGTGAATTGGTGGGAATGAATGCCACTACCTACCACCAAACCCACTTATATTATAATACTCAATACAAAAGTTCACTTATCATCAAAAGTAAAACTCATAAGGCCAAAGTTGAGTTTCGTGTTGGAGGAAGGAAGGAAATTAAAGCAAAGTGTATCGTTACAAGTTATACACAGGTTTTTATTCCCCAGGGGAATTATTAACTATAAGGGAAAATTTAAATGAGGATGGAATAGTTTAGATTGAGGCAAATTTGGATTTTACACCGAGGTGAGGGCATTATAGAGAGAGGTATTTTAACAGATTACATTATTCACAGGGGAATTATTTAGAGGGGTACTACAATTACTTACAGGGGCACTTACATAGAGGAGTATTATCTATAGGGGCATTATTTGGAGGGGTACTATTACAATTACTTGTGATTACTTTTCCAAGAAATTATTTAGAGGGGTATTATTTGGAGGGGTATTACAATTACTTACAGGGGGACTTACAAAGAGGGATATTACTTACAAACGGCATTATTTAGAGGGATATTATTACAATTACTTGTGATTCCGTACCAAAAAAATAATTTGTAGGGGAATTAACCCCATAAATACGGTACATACCACCTCTCCAGTATTTTCAAATGTAGACGGAAGGTTATACATGTGTGTCTTCATTTGGTTTTTGGAAAGAAATGGGAGAAATATTGGAAGGTTTTCTACATGGATAAGCAAGTAAATCACCTTCCAAAACAACACTTTACCTTCATTTTACAAGCCCAAGACACACACACGATGATCCATGAATATATTATGGGACAAAGGAGTATTCATAAAAAATGTATAAGGGTTGTTGAAGGAGGAATGAATTGGGATTATGCTGGACATTTCCATCATTCATTACTTATCATCATCAAACATATTCACAGCTTTTTATTCAAAAAGGTGGACACTTATTGGCTTCCACTTCAACTATATTACAATCTTCTTCATGTTTTTTAACTGTACAACTGTACTACTCTACTACAATTATTATTACTTTGATGCGTTACTATTTGGTGTTTAATTGGTACAACTTATATAGTTAAAAACAGTCGGAGATTGAATAGAGAAAGAAATATGGTAAGGATTACGATACGAATTCTCAGCCCTATATTTCCTTCATACCAGCTTTGAACTTTGATTAACAAACGGCCCCTACTACTACTACTACTACTACTACTACTACTACTATATGCTAAGAGTTTATAGGAACGTTTGTTTGTAGAAATGTTCTACATGTTTTATGAAAGAAAGTGAAGTGAGCGACACAGAGCCTTCTTCCTTAGTTTTTATCCATTTCCAATTGTGTTCCACCAACCACCATACTAATGAATTCACAATCACTATCCTAGTCAAACTTACTGAACACATGTCCCATGCTTCATTATTCTTTAGTCAAACCACTAGTAAAGTATTCTCTTACTAACTAACGACTACCACTACTACACAAAGTTTCAATTCCATTTTTTATGCAACAACTTCAGTCACTTCCAATCGTTTCAAGATCAATAAATAGGTTCAATAATCTTACTAAAAGTAGACAAGATGTGGGACCGAAATTGAAATGACTATATCTACAATCCACAGCTCTCACCTTTCTTAGTACAAAAAATTAAGTAACGAATTAATAAAATAGATGGAATTTCATTAGTGGAGGATTCCTATCTCAACATTTTGCAAGTTGGATGGATCTAATCTACTAATCCCTTCCCTCTCCACCTTTTTTAAGCCAATTAAGCTAATATTTCCAGTTTTTGTGGGATGGATGCTACTCGTTTAATTCCTTCCTACTTTCATTATATATTAACATCCTTTTGCTTTCCAAATTCTTGATTTACTGTTACTCTCTGTGACTTTTAGAGAGGAAAAAGAGCTGCACGTGTAGAAGAGTTAGAATATTAAATTAAATTATACAGATAAAAACTAGATTAATCCAAATCATATGCTCAAAAGTACAAAAGAGGATTGTAGTCAATCCCGACCGAAATAAAGTTTGAAGGGATCGTGTGCAGAGGATGTGGTTGATTGACAGAAAAGAAATAAATATGCCAAATGTTTATTAGAATATTAACTATAGTAAAGGTATATTATAGTAGTAGTAGTGGTAGTAGTAATATTAGTAGTAGTAGTAGTAGTGGTAGTAGTAATATTAGTAGTAGTAGTAGTAGTAGTAGTAGTAGTGGATATTGATGGATACAATGACGTTCGATACTTCACAATTGAATGGAACTGACGTGACGTGACGTACAGTCGTAGGTTAGCTACGTTATAGTCCTAGGTAGGTAGGTCTAGGACAAATTGAAAAATTACTTTACTATTTTTAATACATTTATCAAAAATAATAAATACAACATAGCATGTACTGATGTACTACTACCTGTAACTTCCCCCTAGGATAAAAAAAAGTTGGAATTTGTAATTAGTAGTAGTATTAGATGTAGTAATAGTAGTAGTAGTAATAGTATTAGTAGTAGTAGTAGGAGTAGTATTAGTAGTAGTATTAGTAGTAGTAGTAGTAGTAGTAGTAGTAGTAGGTGTAGTAGATAGAGGGTTGTAATTCTGAAATCTAGGGTATATGCCGGGTATGGGTATTTCTGATTGATAGATTTAGAAGAGAGCTGAAAGGTAGAGAAATAGCTAAATGATAATGGGATAGCATGCTAAGGTTGATCCGGTTGAATTCAACGGATAATATAAGAAAGATCAAAGGAGAAACCTAAACCTTATGCTTTTGATTAATGACCCTAAAAGGTACAATTTTATAATAAAAAAATCCCAATTTTATGCACAGTTAGTAGACATATCATATACAAGATCAGTTAAACCATTTGGTTTCGTAGTTGAGTTATTTTGTACCAAATCAACCGGAAAATAACTCTAAATGACGAAATAACAAATCCGGTTTGGTTCAACAGAGACAACATGGGGAAAATGAATATAAGAAATGTTCAAAATATATATTTGCTAAAAGTTATCCTATTCCTAAACCCAAAACCTGTGCAAATATACTCCATCATAGTTTTAAAGAAACATCTGTATAAAATAAACTGCCACTAAAAAACACACTCTTCTTTTAATAATCAGAATTATAAACTTTACGTTTCCAAATGGATAACCTCCAACCAAATGGATAACCTCCAAATGGATAACCAAATATATGCTAAAGGGAAATGATGTTTGATAACATTAAAATGATGAAAAGTAATTCATCCTCCATACAATAATTTATCCAATTATTAATTCATTTCATTAAACTATATTAATTAGCACAAAATATAAAAACTTAAAAAAGCACTATTTTGAAATAACCCTAAACTTAATTATTAATAAACAGTTAATTATTTATAAATAATTAATTATTTATAAATAATTAATTAGGCAACTGCCGATCTTTGGTGGAGTCGAGACTTGAGACGAACGAATGACTTAAAAAGTATATATATTTAGTTCCAATTATATCATCTCTATTCCTAGTTTTTACGCCAAGTGATAGAAACACTTATTGTTTTGTAATTAATTTCCAGATTAACGGCGGTAATTAATTACTTTAGTGTAAAAAATATTTAGAAGAAATAAATAAGAATAAATAATCCCCCGGGGGGGCTTGTATAAAGTTTTATATTTCTTGAAAAGAAACTCACCAATAAAGTCCATAAAATCCTCTTTTTAATTCCTCCTCTCCTCCAATATAATTTCCTCCTGTAAATTCCCTCTATATTCCCCACAAACTCTCTTATTTTGAATTTAATTCCACTTTTATAAATACCAAAAAATGTGGTATAAATAACTAATTATTTTCCTCCCCCCATCGACTTCTGAAGAATAATTGTAACTTATTGTGGTAAGCCGCACCCACAAAGAACCACACCCACCCACTGAGTGATTATTTATTAATTACCAAATAAACAATTAATGGAATATATGGAGAGGGAAGGGAGGTTTTATGCGGTTTTGATGTTTTCAACTCAACGTTCCCCCAAAGTCTGCCAATCCTTCTAAACTAAACATTCTCTCTTCTTCTCGGGGAAAATATCCCCATGTGGTGTTTATAATACACATTCTCTTTTTATATAGAACAAAATATTCAGCAAGAAAAGGATCTTTTTACCCAATTTTTACACAGTTTTTTAGGTTGTTCACTTCAAGGTGAATCTTTTGCACCATCTTTTGTCGTCACTCCGAAGCCGTCCCCCCCCCCCTGCCCCCTCTTCTAAAATGCTATCAAAAATGACAAAAATTCAGTTTGATTGAGTCTCTCTCAATCTCAATGTCTCATTTGAGCCAAAAAAGGCTAAATAAAGGCTAAAAAGAACAGTTGACTGACAGTGTAGGCACTATAGCTAGGAAGGAAGGAGATAAGACGTTGAAAGTTTTGAATTTGAAAAAAATAGGATATAAAAGAGTCCTCCGGAGGACGATCAAGGAGAACCACTTTTATAAAGGTATTTATTACATTATTTCAATTTTTTATATTTAAAAAACAGGTTCACTAGTGAGGATTGCGGAGTTTATTTTAAAATATTATTTAATGGAGGATCAGCAGATGACTATTGATTTGATGCTGAAATACGGAAAGGTCACGGCCCGGCACCCCTACTGTCATCACTGGTACAGTTATTTACCTTAAAAGTTCAAAGTTCAAAAAAGGGTCCATTTAACTCAAAGAATTCAAGAATTCCACTAATTAATAATAATTGTTCCTCATTTATAATTAATTTAGACAGTTGGTTGATAAAAATCGAGAACGGCTGATGGCTTCATCCTCCTCCCATTTAACTTACCCCAACGTAAATGACGAAAGGTCAAGGTCAGATACAGGGGCTGCTAGTTCGAATAAGAAGGTTAATGAAGACGACGCTGCGGCAGCGGCCGCTGCCTTGGAACGACGCTTATGGGTAGGAAACTTGGATCCTAAGTTGACCGAGTAAGTTTTAATTTAAACGACGGAATATTATTATATTATTATATTTATTACCCGTATTTTAAACTGGAAATATTAAATAAACCTTTTTTTATTTTCTAATGCGGGTTTCATCTTTTGAAACTGGTACAAAAATACGGTCCGATTGAACAATTCGACTTTCTATTCCACCGATCAGGACCTAATCAAGGGCTTCCTAGGGGATATGCCTTTGTAGAGTACAAAAGTCAGGAGGCGGCTGCCCGATGTTTGGCCGCTATGGATGGGAAACGTCTTCTCGATAAGCATTTGGCTGTCCGATGGGCTCATCAGGCCATCAAAGACTACCCTGTAAGACTACATTAAAGACTATTCTACTCCAAACAAGCTGTAAATAATGGTAACTTTTTAAATCGCAGGACGAACAATCCAAAATGAGATCCCGACTTCCAGCTCTAGGTCTGGTGGATTCCAAAGAAGGACCTCCGATAAGCAAGGAGAAAGCTATAAATGCAATTGAAGCTAAACTAAGGGCTATGCAGAGGGAGAGTCATCATCAGACACAGTTTAGTCTTTCAGCCCCCTCATCAACCTCTTCTTCTGGAGGGCCCCCTATACCAATTAAACGTCGAATTCCATTTTCGAGTCGAAAATGGAAACCACAATCCGACAAAACATCAAACACAAAACGTAGAGAAAGGAATTCCTATAAAAAGAAATAAAAGAAGAAACCCAACGGTTGAACAACAAGATTAAATAATACGGAACCCTTTTTATATCTCAGCAGTGTACATTCGTGGATAAGATGAAAACTCTCTAGAATTTAATGTAGGAAAGAATGTACCAAATGTAAGACTAAAGGAAGTATTATTAAAAAAATTTCAGCTCAGCCGGCAGCCCTTTACATTTTTCATTGAACGTTTACTTTACTTTTAAGTTTAAAATGATTACTGCATTCAAAACGTTGTAAATCTTTGTATAAAAGCAATAAATACAGTATCCATCCATCCCTTAAAAGTCATTCTAGTTTTAGCTCCTAAATTGGAAAATACTTGATCTCTTGATCCATTCCATATCTTTATATTTGAAGTGGAAGGGCTAAGAATTCTCGGATTCTTTAAACCTAAACAGGGTCAACAAAAAATAAAGCTGTGGTGGTCGTAGAGGTTTAAGTTTAAACATTGTTTGTAAATGAGATCTTACTGGCATTTTGGACAAGTGTAGAAGACGGTCTGACCCTCGTCAGCCGACCTTAGCTGAAGGGTCGCATAGCTCATCTGTTTGTGACCGCATTCTCGACACTCTCGATCTACCAGGGGACCCTCCGCCTCAACCTCTTTACTCTCTACAATATTCAATTCATCCCCTTTAACAATCCCGATCAATTCTAATAATACTTTTCTTTTTACAACTTACCCTTTGACCTGCCCTTTTTTGATGACTTCGTCGTCCGTTCTTTACTGTACACGTCGGGGTCATTAAAATGTATCACGTATTCCACTTGCGTTTTTCCTAAAATTAAAACAAAACAACATTTAAAATATTTATAAATCAAAGGGGTTCGCAGCGCGCGCGTTGGCGCAACCACTGGGGGTATATTGTACTCACTAGTTTTCTAATGTACCCCCTGCCCTGGATTCCTGATACGCCCTATCCTTTACATGTTAAGCTGACCCTGACGACCAGCCCCGCTAAGCCAAAAGCCACACCCCTTCATATCTTTTAATGCTATTTGTACCTCCCCCGGGTACCCCCTCGTGACGCGCGTATGGGTACCCCCTCGTGGTTGCGCCTATGGGTACCCCTCGTTGTTGTGCCTATGTGTACCCTCTCGTGGTTGCGCCTATGGGTACCCCCTCGTGCTTGCGCCTGCGCCTGGGTACCCCCTCGTGCTTGCGCCTGCGCCTGGGTACCCCCTCATGGTTGCGCCTATGGGTACGTTCTCGTGGTTGCGCCTGTGGCGCACAGCGTCATCGCTGTTGAGATTTTAAACGAAGCGTTTGTGGGCCATTCCGCACGAATATGTTCCGATATTTAATAACGGAAGAAGTGGACGTAAAGCGCTTGGTTACCTTTTTTAGACACCGGTGCTTGACAAACGAAGCACAAGAAATCCTTTTTTCCGGTCGGTAGCGGAAGAATTGAGCCACAATTGGAACAGAATTCGGGTCCACTGCTAAATATCTCTTCCATTCTATAAATCTAACCTAATTTTATAAATACTGACCCACTGAGTCTCTAAAAAGTGGGAAAAACCTTAAAGGATTTAATTTTTAGGAGAGAAATAAAGCCTCACAATCTGAACACATGTTGGAACAAACCACCCCAATAAATAAGCCCATTTGGACTATTCACAATATTTTTTAAAACCCGCGGAAACATTTATTTTGAACTTGTTTGTTGTTTTCTGTCAAAATATGAAAGGATTTAATTTTTAAAAAAGGGGTTTATAAATAATTAAAAGGTTTATTTTATGGCTCAACCGGCCGGGGGCCAACGGCCCCTTCCTCAGGGGAAAGAAGCGCTGCTCAAAGCTTACAACAAGCGGCTCAAAGATAGTATCAAATCTATGGTCGATAACTTTGCGGGTAAGCGCGCATTATACGTTGTTAAGTTTAGGAAAGCGCCTTCTTGAAATATCCCCCGATGCCTGGCGCTGCCTCTCGCCTAACCGTTAGGACGCCTTGCCTAGAAAAGAGCCTTGCCCACGCCCTTTGGAATGTCCCGATGCCTCGCGCCCAACCGTTAAGTATAGGACGCCTTATCTAGGAAAGCGCCTTGCCCGCGCCATCTCGAAATATGCCCCAATGCCTGGCACTGCTTCGCGCCCAACCGTTAAGTATAGGACGCCTTATCTAGGAAAGTGGCGTCCCCGCGCCCTCGTGAAATATCCCCCGATGCCCGGCGCTGCCTCTCTTGCTAAATTAAGCCATAGGCGCAACCCCGAAGGGTTATAAATAGCAATAAAGGATGGGAAGCGGTGCTGCCAAGCGGGGCCTACTTAACGTACAAAGGATGTGACCTTTCGGTAATTCTGTGGGGTTGGGGTGCCGGTGCGCCCTTACGTTGTAAGCCTTAATTGACGGATTGGATGAGGCGCTGTGGGTGGGTGTGGTTGTGACCATTCGTTATTTGTTTAGTAATATTCAATGTTTTTAATTACAGAAATAGTGAAACTAGCTAAAGTGGAGCCGGAAGGTCAAGTAAATCGGTCAACTCAGTCCGACGAGGATCATTTTGAAATGACCGTGAGAGCCGCTAACATGGTACGCTTAAACGCTTCCAATTTCAGAATACATACGCTCACCTATCCGGTTATTCTTTAAATCGAGTTTTTTATACTAAAACTGAAGGTCCGAGCTGGTGAGTCGCTGATGAAATTGGTTGCGGATATCAAACAATATCTGATTCTAAACGACTTTCCCTCCGTTAACGAAGCCATCGTCCAGCAAAGCCATTTATTTAAACAGAAACAAGTGGAGTGTGACCGGAAGTTGATGACCTTAAGGGACGACATGGCTGCGGATTTATATGATTTAGAAGAAGAATACTATTCATCATCATTTAAATAAATTTACATATAGTTCTTTTAAATTAACTATTTATCTACCCATGTACAGTGAGTGACAGGTTTTTATGTACCGTAATTCCTTTAGCCGCGGCGTATGTATTAATCATGCTTTGAGGCATGTTTAACATATAAAGGATAGTGTGCGGCTTAATGAACGCGGGCGACGTTTCAAGCACGTTTATTCCCAAGTTTATTGTATATCCTGGGCCAGTTTCCTGTGTTAATTCCCATGAAGAATTTAAATCGGGAAATACGGCAACTTTCTACTCATTAAAAAATATATATATCCCATCTAAAAAGTGGTAAAACATTTGTGCAAATAATAGGATTAGAATTATTAATATTATCGTCCGTCTCTTTATTAATATTTCGTATCATCATAAGGCGCATAATTTACATACATTACGAATAGTTAAATAGTAAACATTTTAATTAATACCACAGACAGATACTGTTCACTGGAGGACATACTAATCATCTCTTCAATTTCATCCATCTCTCTCTCTCTCTTATACTAAACGTTCAAAAAATATTTCCTATCTGCTAGTACACATTTGTCTAAATTAAATTACATCCAATTGAAGGCTTATCCAGTCAGTAAACTTGCGGAATGATAAGAACACTTTTTACAAGACTTTATAGACGTTTCCGTCCCGAAATGTTTTATTTTTTTATAGGAATGATTAGATTATTTCTTGTTTTTTGAGTAAAGGTATATAATCCCCAATAAATTAAGTTTACATAATAATACCAAAATATTTGAGCCCTGACTATGGACTTACGAGTAAAACACTAAATACTTTTAAGTAGTTTAATCGAATTTTACATTAAAGTCTTTCCAGTTTCGACAGACCGTGATTTTGTTCAAATAATAATTAAGCAGTTTGTTAGCAAATTAATCTATAAGAAGTGACACTTCCCTAGCGTTTAATTTCGAAAATATCCAATTTCTGAATTGCATTTTCAACCTCCTAATTGCGAGTTCTACTAACGTTTGAAACTACCAATATCCCTACGCCTGTTTGTACAATATATAATGGAACTTTAGTTGTAGTTGCAAGGAATCCCTCAATAAATACTTGATAAGGAATGAATTCTTCTAGTGCTAATTAATTGGAAGTTAAAATAGAATATCAGCTCCGATTTCATTACTCCAGGTAGTGTTCTCCGTGTCGGGTTTCAAATAGTCTTCAATCAGCTCCTTGTCCTCTTTCTTTAAGGATTTATCATCCTTTTTACAATTCATGTCCACAAAGTTCCCAAGTTGATAGTCGTTATTTGCTTGTTTTGGAGTGTAGCTACCCAAGCCGGCTGGAAATTAAAGAAAATAGTATTTTTATTTATAAAACTTGTAACAAATCATTAAAATACTCATAGAAAAGTGTTTATAATTAAAGATATCCTCCTACTTCCAGAGTTGTTGATAAGACTTGGACCTTTGTGACCTAGGATGTCCTTTTCTATATCATCCTGCTCCGCCAATAAGGAAGATTCTGATGGATACTCGTATGTAGTTGTGGCTGACTCGTTGAACGATATGCTCATCTAAAATAATATTTTACAATTTTATAAACTTTCAAAAATGCAAACAAGCGTTGTTGTAAATCCAACTTTACCTTTTTTGACTTAGGTTTCTTTTGTATATTACTCCTCCCGTTGATAATAACATTGGCTCCTTCAAAGTTAATTGGTTTAGTTAATGCCCGTGAAGTTCCATTGACAACGCTGCCCGGACGGGAATCCACGTCATCGACAGACTCATCGGTGACCGTGCCGACCAGATTAATCCTCCCACTTTGATCCAGTCCATCGTCCTCAATGTAATCCGGCACCTTTGACCTTCCCGTGAAGTTAAAAACCATGGTGGAGTTCCCACTCTGATTAGACTTTTGTTTCTGATGGGTTCTGAGCTGAGAAGCGTTTCCAGCGTCGGACGCCGCAACCGGGGGAAGGGGCGGCTTTGACTCGGGTGCCATTTGGATCCTAGCCTTAGGCACAGGCGGAGGCTGCTCTTTCCGTGGAACAAGTGGAGTAGTTTTACCAGGTTCATTATCACTTCCGGATTTGAGCCCGTTAACCCTATCGGGTTCCACCGACCCGGGTAACTTCCCTAGGAAACTGGAACTCTGTTGTTTCAAAGGTCCCGAAAACTGACTCCGTTTCAAACTAGCGGGGGACAGTGGTTCCTTATTACTTGGAGGCGCGAACCCTGATAAGTCTTCCGTTGTTTTTAAACTCTCTCTATTTGTAATAACGGCTTTTGCCAGGATAACTTTCTGCTCTATAGGGGCTCTGACCTCTTGACCTTCAAACCCACCCCCAATAGTAGGCAAGGGGGAGGGACTCTTTCCAATTGAACTAGACTTGTCGAAAGGTGACCCTTTGATAACCTCCGATTGATAGTTTGAAGTCGGAGAGGAACCGAATCGGGCTTTCGTTCCCATTTCATTTGGAGGTTTTGGACTGGACGTAAACAGGATTGGCTTTGGACTTAACGGCGGTTTTTGATTGTGTTGTTGGAGAAAACTTTTATAAGATTGAGATGGACCTAGAATCGGAGATAGAACGGGGGATCTCACTAAACTACTCCGGGTAGCAGGGACACTCCCACTCGGAGGTACAACTTTCTCCACCGCCTTACTACTACTTATAGAATGGCTCACTGTAGGTCGAATAATACCGATTTGCTTGGCATGATTTGGACCAGCCTTTGTTAAACTATTTGTAGTGTTTTTCCCATCAGAATCTGGAAGAGGTTGGATTGGAGGAACTGTTCTCTGAGCCATGACTTGTTGACTTGCACCCTCCAAGGATACCTGGAGAGGGGGAGGAGTGGGACTTTCCCCCACGGATAAAGACTTGCTCAGTCTCAATGCCTGCCCTATCTTCTTCCCTCCAGGGGAATTGGCCAAGTTCTCCTGATTCTTTTCGAAAATCCTTGCAGTCTCGCGGACAATGTCGTGAGGTGGGAGTTCATGCTCCGGAGATGCAAAACTCCTACTCCTAATATAATCCCCTCGACCGTTATTACTCGAACTGATAGCAAGGTTTGTAGGGATTTGAGGCTTATCAGCCATAAATCCAGCAGCCGAATAGCAGTCTAATCCACCACCACTCTGGAGATTACGAGTTCTGGACACTTCAATAATCACAATTTCCTCTTTGGGCTCAACCACAGACTTGAATTTCTCCAGGATTTCCTCCTCCTGCCTCGACCGAGTATGGAGAGCGTCCACAGACCGTGCTCGGCGCATTCGGTCTTTCCTCTGCTCACTCAGGCCGGTCCGGCCGCGTGGGACCGGACCTTTTTCAAACCGTCCCCCATCCGTAGATAAACTGGTTGACTTGACCATTCTCCCTCCACCCTCCGTGTAAGGAGTAGGACTTGGGGACTCTCGCTTTCCTACTGTATTAAGAGGGGGTGTGGTCCCTTCCCCCGAACCAGCCTTGTCCAGCCCATCCTCCAGACTGGCTGACCTTCTGAGACTAGGTCGGGAGTATAACTGGCGAAGAGCAAGACTTTGGTAGCGTGACCGCAATTTCCGCACAATTCCTGGTCCATATTCCAGTATACTTTCCTCCTGGTGGATTTTTAACTTGCCCCCACCCCCTCCATGATGACCCCCTTCCTCTTCAGCCTCTCTAACCATGAAACGACTCTCTTCTCGAATCCCACTTGATTTATCTAACAACATTATTATAATTAAACACAAACACTTTTACCAACACCACATCACTTCCGGGTTTACTAACTCCACCAATTCTTTCAGTCTAGCCCACTAAATCCCTCTAAAGTATTCCTTAAATCATCACCCAGTGCCCACTAAAGCCCACAATAATCCTCATGCTGCCCACCACATCCCCCAGAAGTATTCCTTAGATCGCCCACTAAAACCCAGGATACTCCTTATGCTGCCCACTAAAACCTAAGGAGACCTATTCCAAAACTGTGCCCAGTGGAGTCTCGGCAGTTGCCCACAAAATGTACCAAATATTGCCCAACTCCCTGTCTAATCTCACTTACTTTAACTGAAATCCCCTGTATTTTCTACACAAACTGCCCATATTATAATTACTGAAAACCCATCACAAACTCAGTACACTCTACTCTCTCAGTGGTTGTGGGGATCACTTCCATCCGATCTCACACTCTCCTTCCTTCCTACCCTTTATCCCAAATACTTTCCTACATATTATCAACAAAAAAGGTGACTTTATTTGACTAAAATGGATGAGTTTGGTCTACCAAATTGTAGTAAAGAAAGACTGATGAACGTCTGCCTGCCTGCAGAACCAGAGACTCATCAGGTAATCCAAAGTGAAGTTTCACGTTAGTTCTTCTCTTCTAAACCACAATTACCATTATTGGATTTCCTCCCATAATAATAATGCTATATAGAATATAGAATAGATTAAGAGGTGAAATAGCCCTATCCTTCCCTGTCTGTATGACCCTTTATTTCTAGTAGGGATTTAATTCACTAACTACTACAGGGGACACAACATTCTTTGTCAACCCAAAAATGGGAGTAGTAACTCTCTGAATAAAACGGATGTAAGTTTTGTTTTGTTCACACGCAAAACCGCTACTGCTACTAAAGTATCCTTATACTTGGATCAGTTTATAAACTGTCCACATTTACAGACAGATAACAGATATCTGTAGCAGGTATAATGGTATATGGTATGAAGTTACTAAACTGTACTTTCCTTCCCCTTCTATCTCAAATCCAATCTATCTACCTGTTCAACTTACAAATATCCTCGCCCAACAATCCCTACCTTCTTGCCAGCCTACTTTCAACTCCCAAGAAGACGTTAAGGGTAAGGTGGGAGAGCTGTAGGATAGTTAAAGGAATAAGGAACGACAGGTGAGTCTATTAAACCTATCAACTACTACTACTACTCCTACTCTTTAGGTCCTTAGTAGTAGTAGTAGTGGTAGTAGTAGTAGTAGAGACTGTATAAAGTCATAAAGTGCAACAATGGGATAATAATAATAAGGATAGGGTACAATGGAGTAAGAAGATTGTGTTTAAATAAACGGAGAGTAGAGGTAGGTTGTAGGTAGAAGTAGAAGAACCGTTATTTATAACTAAACAAACCCATCCATGGTCCACTGACTTTCATGGCTAGGAAACTCAGGTAAAGTAGGATGAACAGTTTCTCAACCCACCACGACGAACACTTACTTAAAATGTCAATTATATATGCGACAGAATTAGGGAAGCGCCATGCTCGCGCCATCTCAAAATATTACCCACTTCTCTGGATGTAAACCTCGCACCGAATTGTTCTACTCAAAACTAGAAAAGCCCCATGCCCGCGCCCTGTTAAAATATGCCCTGAGTTGAATACATGCCAAGAGGGCGTATGCCTCGCGCTCAATCATTCTATTCCTTTCTAAGGCAGTTACATGCCCCCGATCTCAAAATATAACATAATTCCCTGGACGCAACCTGGTACACCAGGGCGCTAAAGATAACTACCCTAATTTGGGATGCCTAGTCGTCTAAGGCCCCAAGTAAACCTCGATTCCTAACTAAACAATGAGTACTCCAATGCCTGAAGCGCTCAAGTCATCACATAATGGACAGTAGTAGGCGCCCCATCATACAAAACTGCACAAGGGTATGCCCTTGGCATCGCATAGGGCATCTTTCCCGAGGACGTGGACATTGCACAACCATTTTAAAAACTGAACAAATCCCTAATAAAACTGCTAGATCCTACCTATCCTATCCTCTAAATCCCTTGTAGAAGATTGGTCAGCCTAACTCATCACTTCTACTTAAAATCCTTCTTCTTCTTCTTTACAGAATAAATAAGTAAACGTAAAAGTTAATTGAGAGCTTTGATTGAAAAATGACCCCAGCAACCAAAAAGTCGACAAAAAATTGGCCATAGCAACGGAATGCATCTTTTTGACATTGTAAGGATACCCGCACGGGCTTGTTTAAGCATGGGTTTCAGCTG